>JAQGBB010000849.1:0-16158 GCA_034691745.1 Prismatolaimus dolichurus
GGTAGAACACCTCTGGAACGACTTTGTTACTTGCGAACGAAGAGTTTTCTCTAAAATTGTCCTCCGTCCTTGGAATCAGTAAAAAATCTAATTTTCTCCCTTTCTGATCACTGGTGGGCGCAGTGAGGCGGAGAAGAGTTTTTTCGTCAGTTACACATAAGTTTGTTTGTAAATGCAACGAACGTTGGTGCTCTTCCTGTCTGCCCGAATGAGACTCGAGTATTTCGAACACGTCGCGCTCAAGGAAACTTAACTTAGCGCATAATTAGGCAGATTCTGCAGAGTTCAAATGTCGTTGTTGTGGATTTGAAGCGCCGGAAGGCAACGTCTTTCACTGAACTCGCCAACGACTTTGTTGACGTGAGAAGGGAGGATAGAGAATTTAAAATGGCGCCAGCATAACGCGGAACAATGACCAGTGCGAGTGAACAATCGATTTGTTCGTAGAGAAACGATGGAGAGGCCAGCGGCCTGCGAAAAGGGGCCTATTATCACCTCATCTTTTTTCACTACTTCTCCATAAAGCAAACTTCTGCCACTCCCTCCTTCTGATCTCCTCTTAGAGAGACACTTGTTTACGAATGATTTCCACCGTTTTCCGAGAGGGTCTGCAGTGGTGGACCTCGACTTCCCGTCGCGTTTGTTTTTGAGTTTGACCATTGTGATCAAAACGTTCTCAAATCGGTTGAAGCCCGCAAACGATTTGTCATTGCTGACTGGACAAGGTTATGAATGGGAGCGAACTCTTCTGGTCCTCAAACGGAGGAGGAAGAAAGAAAGAGGAAATCTTTTCAGCTCTCAGTCTTTACATCGGCGGACAAGAACCTGCTATCCACCGAGAATGAATGAAATATGTGATGAGATTCATGAAAAACGTCGTGTTAAAATGGTCGAGAAAAATAACATATCATTTGATTTGGAGGCTTCGGGGATGTCGGCTGAATTGAGTTTAGCGAGAGACCGTGAACCGCGGACCGCTGCTGCTTGGAAGATTGATTTTCGGCCTACCTGAGTGACACGTGTTTCTGTGTCGGTGGAGTGTGCCTGTCCACAAGTTTGATTTTGGGATCAAGGGTTATTCATCTCACTCATGCCGACGCCGACCGTTGGCTTTGAGGACTATGAAGTTGTTCTTTTCCTTATTTTCACACCATGTAGTTGGAGGAAATCAAATCAAGACAGATATTTTCATGCTGTGCAGAAGATGGAAACCTCTTATTATCCTTTTAATTTTTTTCCTAGTAATAACTTTCCCTGAGGAACGACTGGGGATATACGGAGTGAACTTACGTTCTACCCTCATCGCCGCTGTGTGCCTGTTTTACAAAATTCTACAGTAGAAATAAGGTTATAATAATTATTGTCTTTGTCATAATAATAGTACTAAAACAAACACTGTTAACTGCTGGGTTACGGTACCACTTAAAATTGCACGCCAAAGTTCTTCGACATTGTCCAAGCCCTGTCGCTGACCGTAAACGTACAAATATGTAAGAAGTTCGAATTTACATTAGCTCAGTCTGTCAAAGGTTTATAAAGCACAGTTAATTTCAGATGTCGATGAATGTCACACAAGGAATGACTGCAATCCGAGAGCGAAGTGTATTAACACTGAAGGTTAGCTGAGTTATTACTCTGCCAGAGTGCCGTGTTGAGCGGCTGTCTTCAAGTAGAATTTCATCTTCACAGGAAGCTACGTATGCGAATGTGAAGACGGCTTTTCCGGAAGCGGCAAAGACTGCACACGTAAGTAGCATCAATCTTCCTTCTTTCCTGTCATTGCACTAGTTAGCTACACATATACGGTATTAGGGCAACTAGCTTGTTCGTATTCCTTTCTAGCGATTACCGACTGCAGTCTCAACAGCAAGATATGCAACAGAAATGCCTACTGCGTTCCCGATCTTAAAATGTGCTTCTGCAAGCCCGGTAACACATCTCTCAGGTTGAAACTGCGAAAGTTGTTCTTCAATCGTTTGATTTCAGGCTTCCTTGGTGACGGCATCTACTGCTTTGGTAGGTTAACGAGAAGGGTGGTACTGGACCCGACCCTGCTTTAACTACTCCCTCTTGCCATACCAGCAGGAAAGGGAATTAGAAAGTTAGCATCCACAGACAGCGCATTTTGGGTGCTAATAATAACAATAGGAATGCGATCTGTTTCATTCACAGACATGAACGAGTGTTCAAGCGACTTCTCCCCGTGTAAGCCCGATCAGACGTGTGTCAATACGGAAGGAAGTAAGTCAGCTACAGTAGTTCGTTCGAGTCCACTTGCTCCAGCCTCTTCTACAATTTAGGTTTTGCCTGTTGTCCACCGTTGATGTCGGCTGAGGAGTGCAAGGAGGCACACGGTTCGTAGCTAGCTCGCATGTCACTGTTCCTAAAGCATGTAGCTTCACAAATGACCTATGTAAAGTATAGAACACGACTGATGCTACCGTAGTATTTCCAGGCCTAGTTATATGTACAGCAAAACGTAAGGCAGTGGCTAAATTTTATTGTTCTTCTCACATTTACTCTCTCTTTGCTACAGGTGTACCAAATCAGACGTGTTATACTCTTTACATGTTAGGCAAATGCAAATGCGGTGCAAACTCGGACTGCTTCATACAAAGTGTCGCCGACACGCGGTGCGTTTGTAAACCTGGCTTCAATGGCGATCCGCAGAAAGGCTGCACGGGTATAAGATAATTAACTGAAGTATGCCACAGTTAGAACCCTGAATCTTTGTGCCATAGCTGTGGACTGTCGAAAGACACCCGGAGCATGCGGAAATCACAGCACATGCATCGCGACATCAGGCAACTGTGCATGCCAACCTGGTAAGCAGGCAATCTGTACATAAAATGTCAAAAGCAAGCAAAGTGCAGAGCGATTTGGACTATTCGACTTTTCAGTGAGCACAAAGAGGGAATTATGATTTTACCATATTTGCAGGCTTTACTGGAGATGGTATCACGTGCATAGGTAAGCTCTGATGCAGGCGTAAGTTTGAACTTTTAAAAAGTTTTACACAATTCTAAAACTATCAGACGTTAACGAGTGCCAGCGAAATCCGTGCTCTGCGGACGCGAAGTGCGTGAACGTTGACGGCAGTTACAAGTGTTGTCCGAAGTCGATCTCGAGGGACGACTGCCTCCGTTCCGCTGAGTACACGACGGCCGCTCCGACGAACTTTGTCGCGAATTTCACCAAGGCACCAAGCCCACCCATTGCTGCTGATCAAGGTATAGAAAGCACATCGGTTGCAGTCTTGAAGCTAAAAACAGGAAAATAAGTCCCCGTTTATACACCTATAACAATCAGAGAGTAAGAACTGTTAACAACGGGGTGCTGCGTGTGCGTGGCCACTGCCTTGTGTTATCATGTAGAAGAAATTAAGCAGTCTAAACATGACGACCCCGGGACTTATTTTCCTCCCTTTAGTTCGAAACACGAGGGTGAGCATGTAGCAAAGTACTCTACTTTAGCCACATTCGGTGTCACACTTTCTAAGCCAACGCCCGCAGCACCGTCGTCCAGAGAGGGTACACAGATAAGAGACATTAGCTTGAACAGGATCTAAGTTTCTAGTACACAAATTGCAAGTGGTTTGAACCTTGCAGTGCCAGACGATCGCAAAGGCGTAAGCAAATCAATCGTTTCGGAAAATCAAATAGCTTCGACCGTCGTGGTTCCACTCGTTCCAACCGCCAATATCTCGACGAATCTTGGTATGGACAATTTCGGTGTCTGGTCGATCGCAAGTCATCTTGGCTTTTTCCAGCTGCAAACCAAAGCGCTTTATCGGCAACGACTGGCGTTATTGGTCCAGCGGTCACAACAGCGGCGAGCAGCAGTAATCGATCGATTGAACACGATGTGCCGGGTCGTTGTGTCGCCAGCGTTGAGTGTGGCGCGGACGCATTATGCGATGCGGGGCAGTGTCGGGTAATATCCCTGAGACCTCAAGCGGTCGTTAGCTTCGGACACTTCAAATATTGCTTTCCTTCATAGTGCCTCTCCGGCTTCATTGGTGGCCCACCAGACAAGCCATGCTTCGGTAGCTACAGTATAGCCATGTCAAGTTTAGCCTTCGAAGGCCTCATTCGATGCTTGTAGACGCCGATGAGTGTGCGCTTGGATTGCACAACTGTGAAAGCGCCGACCAGTGTTTCAACTACATCGGTGGCTTCATTTGCCGTTGTCCCGTCGGCTTCTATCGGACGGGATCCTCGTGCACAGGTGTGTCAGTGCGCGGTAGTACAAAGGCGGGCAGAATTATTGGGCTTGGGGACAGCTTCTAACACATGAACATAAGAAAAATACCAAACGGACACCATTTTTGATAGGAAATTTTTGGTCCAAAGGGTCAAATGTGGCTCTTGGCCTGGCCGCTCCTGCGGTAGTAGCTGATGCGCCACCACCTCAGTGATCAGCACCAGCACGTTTCTTTCAGACATCAATGAATGTCTCACACTGCCGTGCCACGAGAATGCCAAGTGCCGCAACCTGCCCGGATCATTTGAGTGCGCCTGCAACGAGGGCATGGAAGGCGATGGATGGATCTGCCATCGTATGCAATGCACATGACCAGCTGATGCAAATGAATCGCGAACCTCTATTTTAGCGCAAGGCATGAGGACCTGTCGAAACGAGACCGAGCGTTCGACGTGCGGGCCGAACAAGGACTGCTTCGTGAAGAGCGACGGCTCGGCCTTCTGTCAGTGCCGAAAGGGATTTCGACTTCAAGGGGCCACGTGCGTAGGTACGAAACGAGAAAGAGGGAGGGAGGAACGGCGTTTTCACTTTGCTCAACGAGCATTGGGTTATACAAACCACTGGTCAAGCATACCACTTACAACTCGTCAGCAAGTGAACCCCCACGGGTGGACGGTTCAACTTTGACACGTTTGCGTTTGTTGGGATGGTTTGTCCAAAACTATGAAACCGAAAAGTACGGTGCTCGTTTCCGGGAAAAACAACGTCAAGTATCTAGTGCGAGTGCTTAAAGGGGCCATGCATTTATGACGTCACGGTCTGAAGGGGGAGGGGTCCGGCCGAAAGTGATTTCATGTTATAAGTATCCAAAAACCCCTGACGTAGGGTGAAGGGAGATCCAAAAATTCGACTTTTTACGTGACGTCATAAATGTATAGTCCCGAAGAAAGCTATAGGTGTTGACACCCATAATTTGGTATCACGCAGACATCGACGAGTGCAAAGAGGACCACCTCTGCAATGCGAATGCAGTTTGCACGAACACCCCCGGCTCGTTTTCCTGCAGTTGCAAAAGCGGTTTTGTCGGCGATGGCTTCTTTTTCTGTGAAGGTACCGTAGTTATGTGCGAAGCTCCGTCTCCAAATCGTACCAATGCTTTCTCGCAGACATTGACGAGTGCATCGGCGGTGGTGATTGCCATCCGAATGCCCTCTGCTTGAACATGCCCGGCAACTACACATGCGCTTGTGCGGAGAACTACGTCGGCGACGGACACCGATGTAGGCTAGGACATCAATAACAACCGGACTTTCGGACATTCTAATCCACACTGTAGGCACTCACGAAAAGGATAGCAAATGTTCGACGAGTGACACACTCTGCAGTCCGAACGCGTTCTGCATCGACTCTGGCTTGAACAAGGCGATCTGCCAGTGCAAGACAGGCACGTTGCTTGACCCACTTGTCTGCGTAGTCGTACACGAGTGTGCTTTCAGGATACAAAGGCGACGGCGAGCAGTGCACAGGTAGGAATGGACATCGAGCAGCGACTCACTTGCAGCTGATAGCGTGATAGAGATCCCTTGTCGTATGTCTAACTCGTGAGCTACATTGTAGATATCGACGAGTGCAGCGAGAAACGAGCTTCCTGCGACACTCGTGTGAGCACCTGTGTCAACTCGATTGGCTCGTACGATTGCAGATGCAACACAGGCTATTTCGGCGGCAAAGGACACTGCTTTGGTACGTGCATGCTGCCCGACATTTTGCCCTGCCAGAGCCAGCCTAGGATTCTGGTCAACGAGAAGCCCTAGACTAAGTGCGGAGTAGGGGCCGGGTTCGGGTCACTTTCAGGGTTCGGGTTCGGCCGGAACCCGGTTTCTAGTCAAAAGGTTCCCGAGTGTCCTCCGTCCAGGCAAACACGCATAAAGCAGAGCAGAAGTGTGAACTTCTATGATGCTCAACACTGACTCGGTGAGCAATCTTTAGACATCATCGAGTGTGCAAACGAGAGTCAGTGCAGCCCGAACGCGCACTGCACGAACACTATCGGCAGCTATAGCTGCGCTTGCGAAGCTTCATTCACGGGCGATGGTCATGCTTGCACGAGTGCGTGATTGTTGAGTCCTGTAGACAGCTAGGAGTCTTCCCTACCAACTTCTTCGTTAAAGGTACCGAAACGGGAGGTTCATCCACTGAGAAGCAATGTCCCGAAAGCGCAATCCTCGACTGTGACGGCCACAATCAGTTGTGCCGTCTGAAGGCCGATGGGAAACCCGAGTGCTACGCCTGCAAGCCCGGATTTACCGGAGCGGAGCACGTGTGCGTCGACGTCGATGAGTGCAACTCGGATCTGCTCAACATTTGCAGCAAGCACGCAACGTGTGAGAACTCGCCCGGTAGCTTCAACTGCACGTGCAAGAAAGGTGCTTTCAATGAGGTGATCGATTTCGGTGAAACTTTAATCTTTTGTCGGTCACTTTGCAGGCTACTTCGGCAACGGTCGGGTCTGCAAAATTGGCGGTAAGCTGCTTTGAGAGCTAACTTTCACAGTTAACATCTTTGTTGTTGCAGACGGTTCGGCTGTGCTCAAGAATGAGACGAGTTGTACAGAGACCGATCATAGTAACTGTGATAAGAACGCTGACTGTGTTCGTGGTGTCTGCCAGTGCAGATCAGGTTGGATCGGCGATGGACAGCACTGCGATGGTAAGTTTTGGTTGTTTGCGAATCGCGTGTGGTTGTTAGCTTGAGACTACGTGCATACGTACCTCGCTATCTTGCTGTCCACTCTGCACCATAGCACACTGAGTTCTCCCTGTTCGTGGTCCTAGATGTTGACGAGTGCTTCAGTAAGGACAAAGTGTGCTCACCGTTTGCTAACTGCACGAATTCGCCCGGCAGCTACCACTGCGCATGTCAGGTTGGCTACACGGGTCCCGGCACTGTTTGCACAGGTTCGTCAAATTTACAAAAAAAAATTCCCAAAATTCTCTGGGTCAGAGGAGCCACTTGTGGTCCTGACCCCGGGGTTGCCCATCCCGAGCTAGAGATATTAAACAACGTGCTTCTCTGCCCGTTCTAGCCCTGTGTCCCCAAGGTGTGCCAAAACTCGACGCCGGTACATGTTCCCCCGATTTGAACAACTGTCCACTCGGTTTCGTCTGCATCAACACATTCTGCTGTGAATCCCCAGGTACTTGCTGCGAAGATATAGGTAGTTATCCCTGCGCCTGCTGCGAAGATCCTGGTTAGTACTGCATAAAGCTACCGTGTTTTCCTCGCAGACATTACCAACTGCAAGCTGAACCCGAATCTGTGCAGCCCGCGAGCTGCGTGCCAGAATTTCCAGTGCATCTGCAACCAAGGCTTCGAGGGCAACGGCACTATATGCACAGGTGGAAGAGACTGGATTAACTATCGTCCCTCATCTCACCTCTTCGCGCTCTTTTCCTTCAGACATCGACGAGTGTCAGGGAAAGTCACCCTGTTCGACTGGAAGTGTCTGTGTGAACACGATCGGATCGTATGTCTGCTGCGGGAGTGACACGAAGGACAAAAAGGAGTGTGCGGGTACGAGCATTGATTCCGAGAAGTAGAAAGCATGGGTAACGCTCTGCTTTTAAGAGGTTCATAAACTGCCGGAGAATGCCACCGTGCCGATACCGCCAATACCGATTGGTACGTGGTTAGTTGACTAACTATTCAAAAGTTGGGATACCCTTGCTGCTTCAGACGTCGATAATTGTACGCAAAACAAGCACGCGTGCGACGTGCACGCTGTTTGCCTGAATGGCTCGTGCATATGCGAGATCGGCTACTTCGGGAGTGGAAAAACGTGCTCGCAGGATCCTAAGGACTGCATGGTGAACGAGACACTCTGCGCCGAGCACGGTGTCTGCAGCAAACGAAGTCGCCGTTGTTTCTGTCGCGAAGGTGCGCGTACTTTTCCAATTAGTGCCTCGGACTTTTCTGACTGAGAATTCACATGACATTAATAAAACACGAACCCGAACGATTCTTCACTCAGTGTCTTGTCTAAAAGCATGTAAAAATCGAGGGAACTCAAATGCCGACATTGATGTCTTGTCCCGAATGATGATCCTCAGACGGGCTCAACAATATGACTTGTGCCTGAGGTTGCAAGCACACGAACGATTGTAGGATACACCGGTGACGGTTATCTCAGCTGCGCGCCTCTCGACTTCACGAACTGTCTCGCAAACGCGAAGATCTGTCACGAACGGGCCTTCTGCAACGCGACAAGCCAGCGGTGTCGTTGCCAGGTAGGGATCCGTGCCCAGGTTTGCCCAGGTTGCCTAGGTTGGCCCATCCCTACGGTCTATCAGCTGTTTCTCGGACATACACCATCTACTCGTTCCAGGACGGCTGGCTGGGTGACGGCCTGGTCTGCCATATCGACCCCGAAGACTGCTCCGTGCAGCACGGCCTATGCGACACAAACGGCGAGTGCGTCACCAACCGTAACTCGCACGTCCGTCGCTGCCACTGCAAGGTCGGTTATGTCGGTGGTGGTGGCGTCGGTCAGTGTTGGCCCGACCCGGAGGACTGCCTGCTCAACCCGAAGCTCTGCAGTCCCCACGCGCACTGCAACTCGGATCGTCGATGTGAGTGCAATCGTGGCTTCGATGGAGACGGATCAACCTGCACGGCAAAGGACCCTCTCGACTGTGGTGTCGATGCGACGCTCTGCGGTGCGCATGCCCGATGCGTTGCGAATCGGTGCCACTGCGATGAAGGGTTCGTCTTCGATGTGGCGGGACGGAACTGCACGCGCGACGCAGAGGATTGCGTTCTCACGCCACGTGTGTGCGACGTGCATGCGCACTGCAACACGACAGCCCGTCGCTGCAAGGTATGCAGGTGTACGGTCTTGGTAGGGTTGGTAGTTGGGGGGGGGGCAAAAAATTTGCCCCATGCCCCATTTTGCCCCATCTCCGACCACACCTTAAAAATAGGGTAATTTTATGGCAAGGGGTAACTTAGGGTAGTTTTAGGAAACTAGGGGTAATTTTTAAGGGTACTTGGGGGTAATTTTCACTGAAAAATTTTCACATTTGTCCACCTCTACCAGAAAAGCTTATTGGTAGATGAGGGACTTAGGCACCGGCGGCTCTGTCTGCGAAGGTCAATGGCACCAGCACCGCAGCGGCAGCGCTCCATCCGCCGGCGTCACCGGTCGCAAGTGCGCCGGTGCTTGCACTCAGCTCGGCATCACCGGCGCCTGCCGAGCGAGCAGCAATTGAAGCGGCTGAACGAGCGGCTGTGAACGCTGCTATGGAATCGGTTGGCGAGCAGCAGCAGGCGGCGTCCGTCGGTGAACCATTGCAGCAGTATTCACCGATTTCACCCCCAACACCGATGCAGGAACAGGTGGCTGCTGCTGTTGGCGTTTCACTCACGAATGGAGTTGGCACCGTCGCAAATGAAGGAAGTCCTAACAGTCCGTTGGAAAGTGATGGTCCTCATTATCAAGCAGCGGCGGCGGCCGCAGTTGCTGCACAAGCAGATTTGCGCGATTCGTCACCACCGGTCTCACCGCCGGCGTCACCGGCAGAAGTGACGATGTCGGGCATTCTTCAGTCGCCTGTTTCCGACGAGGCGGCGGAAGCTATTATAGCGAGTCCGATATCGGTTCGAGGTGTCGCATTGGTTGCAAGCGTCTCGGCGGACGCGAACGGCGATGGTTTAAATGCTGGCGACCACCACGTGTGTGAGAACGGTGGTGGTGAGCAAGTGTCGCCACCTGCGCAGAGTCCGGAGGCGGTAATGGCGAATGGCACGAATGTGCACCAGGATGGAGTTGGTTCCCCGATGACTGAAGTGTCGCAGTCACCGTCCATGGTATCACCGAACGACTTCGTGATTCCGCCCACACCACATAGCGTGGAGACAAACGGCGTCGCGGATGCCGGTATGGCGGTTACCGAGTTCGCAACGGTTGGAGGAAGTGGCGGCAACGGAGGAGTGAAGGAGTCGAGCCTGGTGGCTGGAGATATCGCAGTCCCTAACGAAGATGCGGTCGCTGCGTTACAGAAGGAGTGGGGGCAGCCGCTTGGCTTGCCGGCACCCCCGGCGACTACAAAGGCGCTGCCGAAGCCGGCGGCGAAGACTGGAGCGGCAGCAAGCAGGCCTGCGGCAGTTGGAGGCGCACATGGGGGTGGTGCAGCGTCTGCGGGCGTGGCGAAGCGGGCGCCACCACCGACTGCAAGCGCGGCAGTTGCTCGGAAGCCGGCGGCGGCCACGTCTTCGAAGCCGGTGGCTGCGGCGCCTGCGCCGAAGAGGTTGGCCCCTGCGGCGACCTCGAAGGTAGCGACGACGGCGAAGGCGCCAGCTGCAGCACTTCCGGTCCTTTCCCATCCCTACTACGTCGATTTGGTCTACATTCCGACGAACGGCGCCGCGGGCATGACCGATTTTTTCAAGCAGATTCGCGCACGTAACTACGTGCTCAGCAGTGTTGATCCGTCGAAGGATGTACTTGATGCACTCCTTGCTGGAAAGCGTGCGTGGCAGCATCAGCAGACGGCTGATGACGATGCGGTGGTGCTCATTCCGACTTATGATAGTGAGACGCTTGAGTTGTGGATGCGCTTGAACGAGCATGAGTTGAACGAGCAGCATATTGTTGTGGCACCGTCGGCTATTCGGTAAGCGAACTGTATTTTATGTGGAAAATGCGGAAAAGATATTTAATTGGGTGCGTTGCTCTGTGGGGCGGTCTTTTGGAAGTGGTGTCTTTCGGGCACTCACGCGATGTCTTCTACTGTGCGTTGCAGGTGCACGCTGAACTTGCAAGAACAGGAGACGTGTCCGGCGTACAAGCTCGAGTTCTGAGCGATCGACGTAGAGGTGATAGAAAGGAGAAACATTCGTTGTGTCCGCGGTGCAGTTGGCGATTTGGCTGGCGTGATCGATCGATATTCAAGCTTCGCATGATACTTCGGACTGCCGCTTGTCACTCCTTCGTTTAGCTGTCGGACACGGGGGATTGATCGAGGAATGTGGATTCGAGTTTGGAACGATTTTTTCCGGTATTCCTGATGTACAGGTGCGTTCAAAGGTCGTTTGGGTGTTCGGAACGAGATGTAGGATTCTTAACATTTTGCTTTTCTTATTTTCTGCTGCATTTACTTGATATATAATGCAGACTGCGTGAGTTTATAATAATCTACGCTACAATTATACCGAAGAGACAGATCGATACTTTATATTCATGTGCTGCTGCTTGTTGTGTGTTTGCTTATTGCTTAATTGTATTCGTTTTTTCTCTTTTCTATCAAATTTTGCGTGCATTGATAATTGATGTTTAGGTGTGACGTGTGTATGTGTGTGTTCTTTTTGACGTTGTTTTATTGCTAGAATACATGCTTTACTTTTTGTGGTCGCCTGTCGAACAACAACAGAGGTGTCCTGGCGCATGCGAATCTGATTGACGTACACGATCTAGATATTTTTGCTCTGTCCTAGCTTTATCACTCTAGCTGTACGAGTACGTACTATCGGCGTTTTGGGATTTTTACCCTGACCCACGGGTACCCCTCTTGGGTCAATTTTTTGCTCAGAACCACCAAATGTGTTTTTGAATCATTTGGAACAATAAAAAGGTTTTGGCTTTTCCAAAATCGATCGACTATCATTATAAAACGCCGATAGCACAGTGTGCTTTCTTTTTCTCGATCTGTCCACTAGTCGTATTTGCACGGACAAACAAGTGAACGATGGTGCAATGAACGAGTTTTTGTGCGAATTTGCCCAATGCTGAATACGGACTGCGTACCTACCTTTTTGTTGCATAATCCCATGTGGTTTTGTGAGTGCAGTTTCGTCTATCTAGCGTGTGCTCTGCTTAATTTAATACGTGTTTTCATATATCGATACCCACCATGCTTATCGATGTGCTCACCACTCCTGCTGTTGCTACAGTACAGTACATGGTTTGCGCCGACTGCTCATACCGTGTAGGCCTACACTACCACGTGAACGAGCTGGCTGGCATACGCGGTGTGGTGTTGCCTTGTTCCTTGCGTGGGTTGATGCTTCAGTGAATGTATGTGGTCGATGTACACCGAAAGCTCATAACCGGTAGCGGTTGACTGATTCGTTCGTTGCCTGATGGCTTGCTTGTCACTTTGTTTTCCTTGAATAAACATTCGTTTAACGGACTGCAATGCGTCCGTGTATAATACATAAGAACAGTATAAGGAGCAGTTAGTGGTCGTACTATGGACCAAAGTAGGCCTAGGTGGGGTCTAAGAAAGCGTCGAAAACTTGCTGTGAACACCTTCGTATTTATTAATTTACTTCTGCAAGTGCGAAACAAGAAAGAACACTCAGACAAAATGCAGTTACCACAAAAGCGCATATAATTCATAACTTGTGTTAATTAACATGCACTCACTATACGTCGAACATAGAGTAGTCGAGATAAAGGCGAATCACCTCTGACACGACACAATGAACGAACGTACATTGTTTTCTTACGAGTAGTAGTAACGTTGCAACTAAGAACACACAAACGCACGCACATACGTACGACGACGACGACGAATGAGTGGCTACGAGACTACAGCGAGACGAAGACCGATTATAAGCGTGCCGTACTGTACGCTAAAACGCACACTGCGGCCAGTCGCCGACGGGGAACACGTACTGTACGTCTGAATGGACCTTCGTCAACTCAATGGCCGCTCGTCACAGAAATAAAACAAGCACAGCGCGCACGTACATAGTACACCTTCCGTCTTCGAGTCCTGGCCGCCGGACTGAAGCACGAAGATCGATCGACCACTGCGGACGTACAGCACAGTAGCTAAAGCGATGAGCGCGCGACCCGCGGGTCAGCAGTAGAATAGCAAGCAAAGATTCGGCGAACCTGGCCTACACGGGGCGTTCGCCTGCAGGCCAAACGAGAGTGGGTGCATGCAAAGCTCTTCAAAGACTGCACGCCAACATGAAGACCAGTGCCTCAAGATCAATATCTTTCGATAGAATCGCCCGACAATAAACCCCACTCCAGATTGAAAAACCGCCCAAAGTCAAACACCACCGACCATAACATGTTAGAACGCACCTATCCCAAAACATTCAGTCACGTGACAGACTAAAACGTCCTGCCGGCAGCGCAGCATCGCCCGCTCAATCAGTGCAAACACCAACTACACGCAGCACGCCTACCGAGAATGTAGCAGGAAAGACGCACACTAGAGAGAAAAGAGAACGCACAACATAACATACATGTACACTACAGAGTAGAATAGGTGTTAAAAGGGAAAAATCCAATCCCGACGCACATCTCCGATCGAGCAAACAGTGCGGTCCGACTAAAATCTCGATCAACAGAGTGACCGACCGGTTAATAATCTCGTGCCAGTCCGTCTGCCACTCAATTCCAGTTATATCCGGCGTACTGTTGCGGTTGTTGCTGCTGTTGCGGATGTTTTCCAGGCATCGGAAGTCCGCCAACGTTCGACTTGCCAGTGCTGCCCGCGCTTGTCGGTGGCTGCATTTGGGTACCACCTTGTAGTGAGCCCCCCCGTTGTTGTTGCACACCCAAGACAGGCGCGGCGCCTCCGTGCCCCATGTCGGCTAGAAAAAGAAAGAACAATGGTTTTTACATCTCATCACGAAACAGCTATGTATTGCATGCACTGTATAGAGTACATTCGTTCGTTCCCTCACCAGCAAGCGATGGATGTCCCTGCAGACCAAGAGGCGACATCATGTTCAACGGCATAGGCATGGCATTCATGCCGTAAAAGTGATTCGCAGGTGCAGCCGTCGCATTCGGTTGCTGGAAAGCAGACGCGAGATTGAACGACGCAAATGCAGGTGGCGGAGTGGCCGTCGCCGCGTGTTGCTGCTGTTGCGCCAAAGCTTTCGCATCGAATGGCTACAAAGTGGGTAATAACACTCACGTATTGTACACACTTCTTCACAATCTGCAAACACCTTCTACAGTAAGAAACGTACAACCACCTACCTTGTTGACACCTCCCGGATATGGCTTGCTCGCAAGGTCCATGCCAATAAGGCTCATTGCAGAGCTGACAGCCGTAGCGTTCTGTGCCTGCTGTTGAGTCTGTTGTTGTGCTTTGCCCTGCTGTTGCTGTTGTTGTTGCTGTTGCGCATTTTGCTGAACATTGCCATAGCCAGCGATGCCCTTGTTGTAGTCCTGAGCAGCTTGAAATAAACCCTCTTCGTAGGCATCTAAAAGACGAAAATGTGTTACGAATATTCATTAGCTCAACCATTGGGAACGGGGAAAAACAATTAATAAAAAAAAAAGTTCCACCACCTACTTGCGTTCGGATAGCCTTGTCCAAAGGGCTTCTGGAACGAGTTCGCACTTGTGGCGACCTGTTGAGGCGTCATCTACAGACCCAAGAGGACATAAAAACTGAGTAACACACGAGCGCGTAACTCACCATGAGTGTTGGTGCCATCGGATACATTGCTGGCGCATAGCCTCCGTAGAAGTTAAACATGGACGCCTGTTGAGCAGCATTCATATTCGCAGCAGGTACATTCGAGAATCCCGGTGGTGGCGCTGGAATAGACGACGTCGAAACTTCCGGAGGCCTGTTCAGAGTCTTCAAATCGCCTGCTCCTACAGAAGACGTGCACATCTAATGTGAGTGGGGGCAGCACCAGTAATATCATCGACTGTTCAAAAAACGAACTCGCCACACATGCATGCATACTGTACATGGTGCTCACCCGTGAATGCAGTTGCGTCACGACCCGTTCCAGGCAATGTTTGCGGCGGAATGAGCGAAGACTGTGCCATTGTCTCCAAATAGTTTGGTGGAAATGACTAGAAAAGCAATACGTACAGTACGTACCAACTGTGGCACGGTACTAACGTAGATCAAAGCTACACGCTACTCATGTTTAGACTGCATGTCTGATGTACAGCAAAAACCGTAAGGCGCATGGCTACGACATACAACATAACGCAACAGAGACGATATAGTAAACCAGCTGACAAAAACTCAAGCATCGTGTACTTACAGCAGCTGCAAATTGTTGCTGAAGCAAAAACGGGTCCGCTCCAGGAGCACCGTAGAACGGCGGCCCGTACATATTCATGTATGGTGCAGCAGCAGCAGCAAGCTGCATCGGCGAAAACGGATAGCCTTGACCAGCCATCGTCGCAATCGCCTGCTGCTGTTGCGCCTGTTGTGCTTGCGACGCCTGCAGTTGTTGCTGAGCGTTCACGCCCTGTTGTACACTCGTCGAAGTCTGTGTTTTCGCACCCGCTACAAATATTAAAGTATATACAGTACGTACCGTCCGTGCACAATACATAGCACTAGTATAATGTACAAAACAACCATACATGAAGACGTCATCGTTTGCTTCGACATCGACAAATTCGACGCATAGCCGCCGCCTTGATTCGACGCAGAGTCGTACTGCTAAAATGGTCTTTTCGTCAGCAACACACATGCTTACACACTTGCACACATTTACGTACAGAATCTAGTCCAGACGGCAGCTTCGATGACGCATAGCTTTGAGAATGGCCAGACGCCATCGACTCCGAAGACACGCCGCTAAATACCAGCTGCTGATGAGCGTTCGACGCCAACGAACCCATGCCTAAAATATTGATCACATTTACACGTGTTATATGAGGGGGGAAATTCGGGGGTGGGGGAATAGTATTGCCCCGTACCAGCCTGTTTCTGCGCAGACATTTGTTTCGCAAACTGTTGCTGCTCGACAGCAAACGAGTTCGGATTGCCTCCATACGACGTCGTCGAGAGCATCTCAACAGCACTTTTCGACCCCCCACCGGCAAGGGAGAGTCCCGGTGGGACCTTCTGTAAGGACGGATCCTTAGCCATCGTCGAAAGCAGTTGGTCCCTCGGGCCATTCATATACGACTGTTCCTTCGTCGACGTCGTTCTTTGGATGTAAGGGAGATTA
>JAQGBB010000850.1:0-16152 GCA_034691745.1 Prismatolaimus dolichurus
GGGAGAATAGAAGGGAAAAAGAAGGAAAGAGGGGGAACCAATGTCTAATCAGTTAGCGCTAAGCGCTATGCGCTCCACGCAGAATGCTAAATAAATCGACTCCCGTATTATCTCGGATTTAAGACAGTGTTGGCCGATTGGCAAGCAATATGCAGCCTTTTATAACGAGGGAGAGATGAGCAGTGCAAATTTGTCTGTTGCAGCATCGGGCTCGTACGTGTAAAAACGGCTCTCCGGCTTATAGATGCCGGACATTTAGATGCCGCGTTCGGCATCTAAATGCCACCTGCAGCAAATTTGAAAAAGAGAGACGAATTTCAACATAAATACAATAATTAAAAAGCTGAGTGCTGCAGCATGACGTGAATTATGGCATAACCTCACTTCGCATTCAAACTCCGCCACGGCATCTATTTGCCGCACTCGGCATCTAAAAGTCCGGCATCTATACGCCGGAACGCCGTAAAAACCGGCCAGTAATACTGGTTTAAATCCGAGATAATATGGTAATTATAGTCAAATCTTAAAGATTTTTAAACCAATTTTTTTAGATAAATCGACATTTCAAACTTTTTAAACGTAAGCAAAGTAACATGTGCAATGGGCCTAAACTCAATTATGCATGATACTTGAGAAACAAATTGCAGCCTGCTAGCCCTATTTTTTCGCGAGCTACGTAAACGGGCACACAGACAGACGCATACATCTCCGATTGCATAAGGCACATGTCGTCAGTGGGCCTAAAACGGTTGCGTGTTTCTATAATTTTCACTAACAATAGAAATGAAGGTGTCGATGAAAAACGCATTGCAGCCTAGTAGTGCGCAAAAGATTCCGATGAATGGGGACACGTGTGTGAGTTAGCATCAACGAACAAATAATTCTCACTTCGAAGGAGAAATGCTTCGACCTAGGCTCCCATGCGTGTTCGTATCATTGAATTAATTGGCGCCAAGATCGCCCGTAGAGTTAAGGAAGAGCAGATATGCGGCCGAAAGGTACTGTATCACACTTCGTTAAAAAACTGAACAAATAGACCATATACGTTGCAATTAGAGAAAGGTCAGCATGAGTTCTAACGCTGACGTTTGAACCTGCTTTTTGAAGCGCAACTGCTTTAGCGAAGGGGGAGAATCTTAGCTTGCACGCATCATGAATGCTAATTGAAAGACGTCGAGCGCAAAGCCTGCGTGCTTAGGTTAGTCGCTAATTAGAGGAGCACTTTGATTGGCACACTGGATATTCGAATAGATCAAGTCTGGGTCTTGCGGCTAATTTCGTATAGAAAATGTCGAAAGAGAAAACTGTGTGGGCGTATCCCAGTCTCCCACTCTGTTGATGCACAAGCGAAAGGGACATGTTCGGGCAAGTAGCGTGCGAAAGACGTTGGTGCGGGTATAAATAGTAAAATCCACGTTGTCCATTTCCAAAAACAGCAGGTCACTGTCAACATATTTACGTCTCAGAAGACGCAGGCTCTTTGATCTGGCGAACCTTTGGGATTCGAACCTTGTACTCAGTTTGATATAAATTGCTGAGATGCTGTTTACAGGTTTGCATATGACGAAAGCGACAAACAATGTTGGAACATGTAATTTCTCTCTTCTCTGACTGTCGGAGCAACAAAATCGAGTTTAGTTTCTGCGCTACGCAGCAACATGAAAACATGGCTAGAAGAGTGTACAGTCTCAAGAAAGTAAGAAATGACCCGCGGTGTTGGAAGAAGGATAAAAAGCTTGTCAAAAGATTGGAAAATAGAACTTAATTGACGTCTCGCGACCATGCACTCCCCAGTAATCCTAAAAATTTGATTTTTATAGGATTTCCTGGGACCGAGTAGGTTTGGGCATTTGCAGCGCCCCGCCCCATGCCCCTCATGCGACAAATTTTTAATAACGCCGTTCTATCAACGAACTTTTGCTAAGTAGGTTTTTCCAAGCAAAGATAATAATATTTATCTAAAAAATCGATGAAAATTATGCTAAATAACTCTAAATTGGCTAAAATCACCCTAAATTATCTTAGTACCGTCAAATTACTCTAAAATACTCCACTTACCCTAACATTACCCCAAAATTACTCTACTTTTAACACTTGGTCCAGAATGGGAGAAATGGAGGCCCCATGGGGCAAAATGGGTCCCCCCAAACTACCAACCACAGACCGAGTGGGTGCTGCTTACCAAATTTCAGCCAAATCGGTGTATTCTAGCAGAAACTAAACAGAAACAAACGAACAAACAGACAGAGAAAGTTCAAGACAGAGCAACCGCATTACCATCTTTGGTCGTTTCGTTTTGGTCGTTTGCTCAGTTGCGCTGGGGCTGTCGTGAACAACGTCCGGGAAGAAGGGAAAAAGGAGAGAAGGGGGAAACGGAAGAAAGAGGAAACGGGAGGAAGGGAAACAGGAGAAGGGAAAACAGAACAAGGAAGAAGGGGAGAGGGGAAACGGGAGAAGGGGGAAACGGGAGGAGAAGGAACAGAAGAAGGAACAAGGGAAGAGGGAAAACGGGAGAAGGGGGAAACGGGAGGAGAGGGAACAGAAGAAGGGGAAACGGGAGAAGGGGGAAACGGGAGGAGGGGAACAGAAGAAGGGGAGAGCGAAACGGGAGAAGGTGGAAACGGGAGGGGGGAAACTGGAGAAGGGGAAACGGGAGGAGGGGGAAACGGGAGGAAGGGGAAAGGGGAGGAGGGGGAAACGGGGGCGGAAGCGGTTCTCCGAGCAGTAAGCATCCTTATTGTTGCTCACTACGTTAGCTTGGCGGATGCAAAAAGCATTGCACACCTATCGTGCTCCTCGCATGACGTGTAAGCCGGACATAACGCTTTGTAATGGGGTTCGCGGTCTACGGGAACAACGGGGATGTCTAGACCCGTCGCGTAAGCGACGGGTATTTTTTACTAGTACATGTTTACAACTAAAGAACACTCGCGGTGGAACGTTGCGCATTGAGCAGCCTACTATATCGTATTTCCAAATCACGTTATCGAGCTTTCAATTTTCAATTTTTTTTTTCAAATTTGCGTCTTTTCGTCTATCGCTAACTGCCGGAGGTGCCCCATTAGTAATTGCAACGAAGGAAACGCAGCAAGCAACGAGTGCTATAACATTGTGAAGAGGCTGGAAATCGAAGAGTGCGACAGCGTTTTTGCCGTCAGATTTTAAAAATTCATGTACCGCTCTGCTCGCCAGTATGAAAGTTTTACAAAAGAGCTGGTTGCATGCAAGGCGTTACGACCTCACGCGTGCTTATGGCTAATAACAAAAAACACCGTCACTGACTGCTTGGTACCCATGCAAGCCCAGACGTCAGAGCAAATGGAACGCCATGGAACACCGTGTGTGTACTTCATCTATACCACAGAACGCTCCGCTCTCATCGTCTTTCCTTCCGCTAACTTTCATCCGCGGAGACCCTGTTGAAATTGGCGACCAAGCACTCCGCCCGCTAACTTAGGCGCCAATTTCAACGCCAACTTAATCTGTGAGACGAAAACGAAAATTTGGGTGTAAGGAAATCTAACCCAGGCTTGCTCGAAACTGATTGTTGCTTTAAAAAGCGAAAATGTCAAAATCGTTCCGCTCCGGCCAAGCCCGGAGCGAAAATCCTCTGCTCCGGCCAAAACCTGAGGACTCCATAGCGGCTCCGGCTCCAATTTGACTACTAAGTAAACTATTCGAATTTCAAAGGTGCACGTTAAACGTTGTTCAACTGAACAAAACGGACAGCGACAAACTGAAACGTCAGCTAACAAGCGTCAGCTCGCCAACAAGCTTCATAAAGGCAAGTACCGCCCTATACTGGTGCACGTCACCAGCGAAACTTGGCTGCAAGCTAGCATTAAAGGAAGACGAACAGCGGGTCGAGTCGCACTGGTGATGACTTAGGTGGGTCCACCGCATTGTCTTTCGTTGGAAGCTGCGTAACTGGAGTTCGTGTGAAACGTTTTCCAAATAGTGCCCCACGCCATTTACAGCCACCGAGGTCCGTGGCAGGGGAGGGTATAAGCGAACAAGTGAGGTGCAAAATAGCAAAGGTCTTGCTGCTGCTGTCTCATGGAGCACGCAAACGAACTGCAAGTTCATGATGAAGCTCAAATTCCGAACCATCGCCCCCAATGGATAGATCTGAACGCAATTTTGACTGTTTTGACTCTCAACACCATGCTGTTTGTGACTTGATAAACAAAATTGACTTTTGATCAATCTAACCTGCTCGTTTTTGTTATCAAGATATTTTCTCCAACCTCTACACCCATTTACTCGGACCAAAAGCGCATTTCGCATAAATCGGAAACACGGAGAAAATAATTAGTGACGCAAAGAAGCAATTCATTTGTCTTTTGCTTTCCCAAATCAGCGCCAGAAAATTCGTCCACATTTTCGTACTGCTCGAGATGTTTTTCAAAAGTGCTTTTCGTCACATCGCTTTCTTCACACGCGCGGCGATCTTCTCCTGCTGCTTATACTTCATCTCAGGCTTGACCGGCATTCGCTTCAGCTGGCCATCCCTAGAAATTAGCTGTAAGGTAATGCACAAGTCAGGGTTGAGCAAAAATTCGCAAATTTTCGAATCGAATGGAATAGTTTAAAAATTCGATTCGAAATTTTTCGAATTCTTTCGATTTTTTTCGAATAGTTGCGAATATACAAATGACTGAATTACGTCCTAGAGTACGACATTTTTATGAGAAAATGCGTATTCTTCCACCACCAAATCGACAATATCCTCATCGCATTAAAAATGTTCGCGGAAATACGAGTCAATCAAGAAACGGTAAAAATTGTTTATAAAGCCAGTCGTCAATGTAAAAAAATCGAATTTAGTTTGCGAATCGAATTCGTTTTAAAAAAAATTCGAAAATTTTCGAATCGAATAAGGAAAAAAATTCGTGTTTTCGAAAATTTTCGAATAGTTCGAAATAATTCGTTGCAACCCTGGCACAATCACGTAATCGGCCATCGCGTTGGGATCCCCGAAAAGAGCACGACAATAGGTGTAGTAAAACCAAGCGGAAAAGCTGACGTTTAGCAAATTTTCGCACTATGTTTTAATTAGGAACATTTGGGGCTACCGGCCTAAAATTTCAGAATGTTTATGTTTATGACCGACCAGTCTTTTGACGTTTCCAGATTATTTTCAATCGCCAACTATGGTTCATTTTTATTTTTACTCGATTTTTTTCTTTACGAACCGAAAAGCACGTGCACACTACGCAAGGGTGGCCCAAATGGTCAACGGTGGCACAAACTTCAGATTTTTTCATGAAAAATTTCAAGAAAAAAAATTTTAAATGTATTTTTTTATGTAGAATAAAATTCCATCTCGATCGCAAACATAAGAGAGCGTCACATATAATAACATTTTATACCAACCATTCGAGATCGACAAGACCACCAGCCTTCGCTATGACGGCCTTAACTCGTTCGGCGAAGGCGATCGCATTTTCGCCTTCCTAGAAGAACCAAGAACAACAGCAGTGGGTACCAGGGTGACCAGACGTATTGGTTTAACCAGTATAATACTTGTCTTCGAGACCCTACATGTCGAAAATTTCCAGTCAAAAATGGTCTTAGAATGGTTTTTTCCTATGTTTATTTGTTAAATATACTGGTTTTACTAATTCTTGATCATTGTGACCTGGTCACTCTGGTGGGGACGCCCAAAGGGCCTTTATAAAAGGCGAACGGACAACCTGTCGCATCATCGGTGGCAAATACCAGACATTGCAAACGATCGCCCACGAGGTCATCATTCGCAGCAGGTAGTGAAAGTAGCCGTGTTGGCTACTGTTCCAAAACGGGTCGCCGAAGCGACTGTCGTACTGCAAAAATTTGTTTTATCAATCTACCACTCAGAATGAAGGGATTCTCTTACCTTCATTGCAACAGGGTACATTTTCGTGCCGATCTCGAAACTTCCCTTTTTGAACATCATCACCGACGTGTTATTGATGCAAGTGCCTTCGGGAAAGATAAGGATCGGCAGCTTCAACGGATCTTCCACGTGCTCCTTTAATCTAAATATTTATAGCTCATAGACCGAGGGAATACAACTTCCGTCTGCAGCAGTTTTTTCTCAATTTTTTTTTAAATATTGTCCAACATTTTTATATTGTCCAACGTTTTTCAAAACTTAAAAACTTTTTAAACATTCCAACATTTGAAACTTTTAAACATTTTACATTTTCTAACATTTGAAACTTTCCAAACTTTCTACGCTCTTTCATGAAATACGTGTTTTTTTGTAAAATTTGCGAAAACTTTCCAGTTTTTAAAAACACAATTTCACCTGTCCATAGAAAGGTCTAAGGTATCAAAATCTGATTTTTACACCTCCTTGAAACGGCAAGCCTGTCGTTAGCTTCGAATCGCTCGAACCAAATGTGGTGTGTGGCGCGACTTAGCGCTCGTTGAAGGAGACCAAGAAGTCCACCGTGTCTTTGTCCAACCTAGAAGAAGTCGCAAAACTAAGCAAAAACAGTTCCGTGCTTTTCCACTCGGTTGCTATTACGTATGCGTAGCAGTTGTCGCACGACAATATCGTAAGATCAATTGGCGACGTGTGATTCGCAACGCAAATTCCTCCGGGTTGAGCCATATTCTCGCTAGAAATAGTAAGCTACAATTTAAATCACAATCGTAGAATTTTGTACTTGCCCGTTCTATGAGCTGGCACGACCCACTCAGCTTACGTAGGCTTAGTTCACCACCGCCCTTCGTACGAGCTTATTATTAGCTATTTAGTTGCTAGGTCGACGATGCTGGTTCAATACAAGCGCGAGAAAGCAAAGCGATTGATGAAAAGCAGCCAAACTGGGGAAAAGGGCAAACGAAAGCGTCGCGTAGACTCGTTCGATGACTTCTTCGAGCTAATCCACTCCGTCCTCAACAAAGTCGATAAACCGCGAAAGTACGCAATTATTAGTAGGACTGGGCCTGACGAAAGTGCGATACGATAATATGGGATCGCGACGCTCGTTTGTAGAACGACGGGAAATTATGGAGTCGGCGCCGAAGATGACGACATCGTATTCGAAGCACACATCTCCGGCGAGACCGACCAGGGAAGTGGCAGCGTCTCCGTGTTGGCGGACGGCGATGCTAGTGCGGTGGAGCAGCTGGAAAACAATGAACAGCCAGGTCAGTAATGTTAGCGCCACACGACCAACCGGCGTTCGGAATTTCGATTTTTGGAATTCTGACCGTTTTTTCCGATTTCAATTCCGATTCCGATTCTGATTCCCAAAATTTTGGCACGAAAGTAATCGGAATCGGAATTCCTAAAATCGGAATCGGAATTGCTTTGACCATGTTTCCATTTTTTTTGTCGCTGTGTTTTGAACTTTTTGAATTTTTTTAAATTTGAATTTACGCATTTTTCGAATGGGCTGACACTATGTCAATCTCTGCCTGCAGATGAAACGAAATCATCGAATCGCAGCGCGCGTTCCATGGTCGCCGATATTGTGGCTCGTTTTCAGCAGAGCGAGAACCAAATGTCTGAGTATCTTCGCAACGAGCTCTCAACCGATGACTTCGACACGTATGCCGCAACGATCGCACCGAAGCTTCGTCGCGTCTTCGCTCGATTCACGGAAACGGAGCAGTTCGCTCAAATGCGGATCGACAAGTTCCTCTTCGAGCTCGAGTTCGGTCGTGGCGATTTCGCTGGCGCCGGCTGCTCGTCGAGTGGCGACGTTGAGTACGCGAACTTGACTTCGCTGTGAACGTACGATTTGAAACAGCGGCTACCATGCTGGACTGTACAGTAACCAGGAATGATTGGTACTGCAGGCACTCAGTTTGAGCTCGAACGGAAGCAGCTGTTGATGTGCGCTGTTCGAATAGTGGCGCCGATGGCGTTGATTAAGTTTCTGTCAATTGCTTGGTCTTCTCTGTGTTGTCCCTCAACCGACAATCTACGTTCAATAGATGATGAATAGAGTGACCTCGTCCCACCACGCCCTCCTAATATTGTTCTCTTTGCAAATAATATTGCTGTTTTGTAAACCTTTTTCGCAGATGCCGATTAATCAGCGGCTCCGTGCTGTTCTTCTTGCTCGCGAGGAACGCCGTCGGCGATTCGTCGAGCTCCTACTGCAGACTGATCGTGCCTGTCCAAAATGGCTGCTAATTCGCCGTAAACGACGATTCGGCGTTCGCCCAGGTCTGCGTCAGCGATCAAAGTTTGGTTTCTACCATAACCTCTTCAAGCATCTTCATCAAAACGACGAGTCGCTTTTTGAGGACCATTTTCGAATGAGCCCTCGAACATTCGACGAACTGTTCGCTAAAGTCTCGCCGTTCATGACTGACTACGAGAAAGGCTACCGTCGTCAAAACTTCATCACCAAAGAGGAAGCTTTTTCGATAACTTTACTGTAAGTTATAGAATGAGAAGTGAAGTAGACGAGATAAAGCGACGACGTCATATGTGGATTGCTCCTACGTGTCGAACATAACTTGACGAGCACAGTGACTGTTTTTATTTTGTTGCGTTTTAGGTATCTGGCATCCGGTGACAGCCAAAAGTCCATCGCTCTGCTCTTCAACGTCGGTCGAATGACGGTGTCGTACGCTGTGCGAAGGACGACCAAAGCTATATGGAAAGCTTTGCAGCCGGAGTATCTCAAGTCCGAGCCCACCGTCGAGGATCTTGAACGCATCGCAAAGGGATACGAAACGAAGTGCAATTTCCCGTGTTGCATCGGATCTGTCGACGGAAAGCACGTTCGCATCGAGGCGCCATCTCATTCGGGCGGTCTGTACTACTGCCACAAAGGGTTTTACAGCGTCATTCTGATGGCGATGTGCGACTTCGACTACAGGTTTACTTTTATTGACGTTGGCGCCGACGGTCACCGATCGGACTCGGAAGTTTTTCACAGCTCGCAGTTCGGCAGAGCACTGCTGCAGGAGAAGATCAAGTTTCCGCCTGATCGGATACTGCCTGGAGGCATCCGTGTGCCGCACGTCATTCTCGCCGACTCGGGATTTCTGCTACTGCGTCGGCTTATGCGTCCTTATCCTCGTCGCGGCGCTACGCTGAACGAGCGAATCTTCAACTACCGTCTGAGTCGAGCTCGGCGAACCATAGAACAAGCTTTTGGCATCCTGGCGGCGCGATTCCAAATTTTTCAGTCTGCAATCGTGGGCGATCTGACGACGGTCGACTGGATCATCAAAGCGTGCATCTGCTTACACAACTTTTTGATCACGAATAAACAGTCCGAGTACGCTCCTCAGTTTTTCACCGATACTGAAACGGCTGATGGTCGCTTGTCCGACGGAGCATGGCGCCTTTGCCAACGTGCTGGTGGCGAACGCATGGCAGAGTTCTCCGCGCATGCACCAAGGTCGGGAACCGTTCCGCAGCTGATTCGCGCTCGCTTTCAGCGCTACTTTCTCTCAAACGACGGCAAACTATCCTTCCAGGTGCAGCGAGTGAACGCTGGAAACTATTGATCTTACGCGCTGTTGAGTGCTAGCGTTTGTTCATTGGTGCATCTTGCCTGGGAACGCAGCGCGTACAAAAGGATAGCTATATGGTTGGACAAAAGCCTCCCCTTTCTCCCTCTGCTCCTTCTCGAAAACTGGACGTTCGCTAACTTTTGGAGTATTTTAGTACGCTATTTTCCAAGCTGTTGTACGGTGATCTAGCGTGTTCCAGAGTGTTCCAAAACATGGACAGTATATGGTTTCCATTGACATTACATAGTCTCTATGGACACTATGTAGTCTCTGTGCACACTATATAGTCTGCATAGACACTATTTTACTTTTATGGAGGTTTTACAGCTAGGTCACGATCGTTTGGGAGTTTTTTGCAATTCAGGCAGGATGCACTTCGGCTTTATCGGTTTCCTTGTTCGATTCGAAGCAAGAAGAACAGTCTAAAATCCTGCGAGAGTGGCGTGTTTCCAAGTTTGACTGTTCGTTGGGATTGCTAAATCCTACGAGTGAACATTGTTTGTTGAGTAAACTCAACGCCGATATGAAGAGAAATCCTATCAAGCTGTGCCTTTGCCCATCTGATGATATGTTAGCTTGAATTAGCTAGTAAAACGGCGCAATTGGTAGCGTCCAATGAACGTTTGGCGCTTTCTGGAACAGCCAATCAGAAACTGTATGGGGTGAAACAGTTTTCAGATTCATGTACCACTGCATTTTTATACAGTAGCACACTCAAAAATGACTGTAGTGTTTCCAACAGTATCTTGGTGACAATCCACAACTGTACGTTTCCATGTACAGGCCCTTAAAAACTCTCTAAGTTGCTTGAATAATGTATGAATTATCGGTCGATAAAACGCGAATGTTCACCGTCTTGCTGTAGACGCCCTAGTTCTGATTTGACATCGCAATTAGCTTTTACGTTCCGCCAACTCAAGAACTTCGAGTATCGAAGTTTTCGTAATCGCGAAGCGCGACACTGCGACATGCGGCCTGATTGAGAGCATAATCACCCAGCCCTGCAGGCATGGACACGTCTGAATTAGCGTTTATCTGTGGGCCTGTCGCGCTGGTGTCGTGAAAATGACTTTATAATCATGGAGATTTGGAGGTGCACTGCCAAATGTTTCCGCGAACACGCGCCGTGGGTGCCATTATATGGAGACTGAAATTCTTCAATGTCTAAAACATAAACGTTGATCAGGTTCGCCTAGCCAGAGTTTCGATTCCGCATGAGAGACTCTACGACCTGCCCTTTCGCGCAAAGAGAATAGAGAATTAGAAGTAAATTTATGAATTTTGTGAATTTTAGGCCGTTTTGTGAGAAGGCATTTTGTGAATTTTTAGGCCCACTCATCACGTGAGTGTGTCTTATGCGTGGGTCCTGTCCGTCCGTGCGTCAGACCGTCCGTCCGTTAACACGATAACTTTCGAAATAATGCAGCTAGTGAACTGTCATTTTTTTGCGGATATACCTGGGACAAATGTAGGTTCAGGTTCGACGATGGGCGTTGTGGGCCTAATACAGCCCGGATTGGACGTACCACAAGGATCACTGCCAAGCAAAAATAAGGTGTTTTGCGAATACCTTCAAAACGGCTAAACGGATTTTGCTTAGATTTTGTGCACGTAGTTTCTGTATGATGCAGTTTATAAATCTAGTGGCATCGATGAGTTTGGGCCCACTGATGCACTTGACGTAAAATTCATTTGGCCATAACATTTGACTGCCTCTACAGACTTGGCTAAAATTTGCTGTGCGAAGCCTCCGAATGGCGGCATCTCATAATTTAGTGTCATCGGTGGTTTTTTTCATAAGTGGTTACATCCAACTGACGTGCAGCACGTAAGCTATTTTTGGTTATAACTTTTTACTGCCTAAACGGATTTTGCTAAAATTTGGTATGCGAAGCCTACGTATGGATAGTTTCATAACTTGCTCATTGGTAGATTTTGTCGCATGTAAATGCTTGTTTTATATAGTGGCGCACTCCGTGAGTGGCCCTCGAAAATCTACACATCCGAATTGTTGCAGACGGCTTCTCCGTTGTCTCAAATATTGTGCCGACCACGTGAATGTTGAGAAGCGTTTGGACTTCTATAATACCACAATCTACAGTATCATTCACGGCCGCCGCACCCGAAAGGCATGGACAACGGAGTCATCATCGGTATTGCCGTCTGCGCAGTCACCCTTCTGCTGGTATTGGCGGTGGCCTGTGTCCGCTGATGAACACAAGAGCTCCGACCCATGTTCGTTGCCGCCATGCATTAAACACAGCGTCAAAGCGCCACCTACACCGACTAGCTTAAATGCGAGGAAAAACGGTAATTTCAAAATCGTCCACAGCTGGCGTAAAAAGCTTGAAAATGCTCTGATCGTCTGCACGCGTGCCTGGCTCCAAGTAGTGCTCACCACGCCCCGTGACATGCACGCTGCGTAATCGAGTTAGCTTTTTTACAGCTTCAAAGCCACGAACGTTCACATTCCGCAGCCTATTCAAAAACCTCAAAATCGCGATGTGAGTGAGTTTGTTTGCATCACAAGCACATGTCAACAGGGTAAAATAAGCAATAATAAAATAGCAGGCAGATTGCATTGTGCTGTGATCCCGGAGACAAAGGTCCCCGCATTGGGCCACTAACGCTTTTGCGTTTCGCTCGCAGAACGCGACCAGCTAGTCATCCGTCAACGTCCTATCCTCGCAAAAGTCTGTGATGCCAATTTCCAGCTCCAGCATGCCCGAGAGGCGCTCGAGGCCAACGAAGCTCATGACCGCAGCACTGAAAACTAGTTTGAGTTTTTTCAGCCTCGGGCAACATCGAGCGATGAGCGGAAACACTTCTACTTTCTACGACATTTCAGCGTAGAGCCAGAAAATCGATATCTCCCCCAGATTTTGATGCGTTCGAAAGAACGTCTCGATCGGCTCGACGCTCTTCACTCGACTCCGTTCGTCATGCCCGACGCCGCTCACCGAGAGCGCCGCCAGCGATGCGGGAAGAGCGAGGAAAATCGAATGTGGCATGTTCACGGTAGAGTGGGGTGTCCTCGCGTGAGCGCTGAATGTGTCGTCTTCGGGCGCGAATCGAAAAGATTTGAGGTTCGCGAGTCGCGAAAAGCTCACACCCGATGAGAGCGAAAAACAGCCACCGTTCTGGACGAATTCGATAGATTCGCATTGTGCGTCGAACAAGCCATTGGGTATAAAAATCGAGCAAAAGGTTGACGAGCCAGGCCGATTTTTGCAAAATGTGACGATTTTAGAAACTTCGTTCTAACCTCTATTGGTGTCGGAGGCTGTAACACAGGCATGTATGTGAAATTCGTCAAATCGTTTTCGTTTTTCTATGAGGGTGAGTTTGCCTAGCTTCGTGCAAAATTTCAGGTGATTGGGTGAAGGCCAAGCCAATGAATCCTGTATAAATCCCAGGTGTCTTCGTAAAGTCGCTCTCACAGTACAACGGTCGCATGCAAATTTTTGACTAAAATCAGCAGAAGCATTCAAAAAGTATTGACAAAAAAAATTGCACAACGCTAAAAGTGATCGATGAGAAAAACCAAGTTGCGAAACACCCCAAATCCGTCCAGCCACTCCGGGGTTATCCGCAAAATACGACATTTTTGCATTTTGCAGTGGTACTGCTGGAATGTCCTGCCCAAGATGTAGCATGCCGACAACATCCATCTTCGAACTTCAACCAACATTTGCGTGAGTGGGCCTAAAAATTTACTTTTAAGTGCCATCAGCGTACACATTCAACGCCCCACATGTTTTCAGTAATTCCTATTCCGAATGGAATGTGTGACATTGTATTTATTAAACAGTTTTTGGATAAACAAGCTCTAACAGCAACAAAAGCTTGCGTTAACTTCAGGGCTAAAAGTAAGTACAAGGCTGCCGTTACAACGATCACACAAGGAGAAGAAAGCCAAAGACGGAAACCACGTCCTAATAATTGTATAGATCACCATGATTATGCACCAGACACCATAAAAAACAACTAAAATAGAACGTCTTCTTAACAAAGGTACAAATATAATACTCAATAATAAGAGCACTAATAGAGTCAAGTTAACTAAAGTATAGGGATCACCACAGACAAATACTGGAAACCACGAGAAGACAAATATCACGAAATGAGTTGTCGCCGAAAGTAGCCAAATTGGAACTCGAAAAGCATTCCAACGAAATACAGCCGTCAATGTCCCGGGAAGCAGAACTTCGTCGCGCAATTGGTCAAAAACAGCTTTGAAAAATGCGCAACTACATAAAACTGACATTAACGCTAAAGTCATCATTAAAATTAACAATAGTGAAGTCCACCATTGTGAGTCGTGTTTAATATTAGCAAAATTGAAAATATGTAAAAAGTTGGGGAAAAAAATAGCCACGGCCCACCATAGCCTAAAGAGACATATTATAGAGCTTGTGCGTTTCTGATTCGTTGCCCATGATCGAGCGTGTGCGAGTGAGCATGCCATCACAACCCAAATCAAACAAAACAAAAAATCATAAAGCAAAAAGTTTAAATATGTTTGTTTTAGTGGCACTTCTGCAAGCACCACAGATAATGCATTGGTTAAGATAAAGAAGATGCAACACGTTTCACAGAAGGACGCTAAAAATTGAAACATGGCGGAATTCTGTTTTGAAAAACTATTAAAATTAGGCGTGCCAAATATAACTGTAATTCTTCTGGTAAACAGTAAAAACGGTCTACATCTATACTTCAGCGCGCGAAAAAGAAACCCCGCTAAATCAACTCCTGGTGAGAACTCCATGGAAACGATGCAGTCTTGAAAACAATGGTTAACTGCACAAAATGTTCGCTGCTGTTGGCGTGTTACTCCAAGACGAGACATTAGACTTGCAGTTCCTCTGTTAACGAGAAAAGTCCGAATCATTGCATGAATTCGGAACGAAACCATTTCGTACATATTAGGCCAAACAGTGTAACTTGAAACCAGATGAAACTGCTTCAAACGCTGAAAAGCGATTTTGATTTTGTGTGCAGTCGGTTTTACAGACCACGCTCCGCATCCGAATGGAAACCAGGGTTGAACAAACCAAGAAAGATCGCCAAAAGTGAGAAAAGCCCCCGCCATCAATATTTGCAGCTCGAATGTGTAGCCTTTTGCTGCCAACAGTTTCAGCAATGTTTCCATGGCATTCGCAAAGCGTTGTGGAGTGCCGCATTGTGAATCGTCCCTACTCTGGGAATCAAAAAAGTCTAAAATTCGCAAACCAGCCAAATTGTTGTTTGCGTAACTCGCAACTATGATCTCGGTGGTCAGTGGATGTCCATCAGTTTGTTGGTGTAACTGGACGATGTCACCTATGCTGTACCCTTCAGACCTGAAATCAGTGGTCCAACGGCGAACAAACTCCTCTGTCTCACTCTCATTGAAGTCGCAAACCTCGGTCTCTGAAAACTCGAAACCACAACGTCTGGAAACGGTTGCCAAAGCAGACCAATTATCCTGCGTTGTGCACACAATTGGAACATTTAAACGCAAGAAGAAGTCAACCGTTGATTTGTCGTTCTCGAGTAGGGCTGTCCAAATATCGTCGAGGATGAGTAGAACCTTTTTGTCAGCAAGAAGTGTGACGCAATCACCAATGTAGTGTTCAAGCAAAAATCGATTTTCAGTCATCGCGTTTACGCCGAAAACGTTGCCCGACAACGCTCTCAGCAAGGCTTCAAAGAGCTCCCGCAGCTTACGTCTAAAATCTTCCGGCGTATATTGCTCCAGATGACAGAAGAGAATACCATCGGGAAAGATGGCTTTGATTTGTTCTGAAGAGGCGATCTGCATCGCAATCTGAGTTTTTCCGATTCCGCTTAGACCGTGGAGGACCACGAATTTCAAACGGTTTGACGTCGTATTGGCTAGCTTGTCAAAGGCAAAGTTAACATACTTGTCTCGCGAGATGGACATCGCATTTCTTTCGCCTTCGATAAAACCCGGAGGGTACTCGAAGAGGATCGACGTGTTTCCAAAGCCCTGACTGCATGCATCGACGTAGAGCCTTTGCAGCTTCTCGGCGAGATGGTGTTGCGAATTTTCTTCGAGACAGCGGAGCAGGCTAGCATACAACTTCAAATCCTTGGTTCGCAAATAGTCGGCAAATATGAAAACACGTCTTTCGTGCAGTCTCTCTTCCCAGATTGCGCTGGCTTCATCGGCAGTTAAGCAGTTTTGGGCTTGAAGCTTATAAACATACGATTTGAGTTCAAAGTCTTTCCAAAAGAGCGCCGTCCACTTTGTGACCGCTACGACCACTGCAGCTCTATTTAGCTGCTCAGAAGGTTCAACGTCGACCAACTCGATAACTTCCATCACATTTATTTCTCATAGGACAATCTCAAAATATACAGCAATATTTTGCGTGAAAATTGACGCTCATGCAGGGTGTGGGTTTAGAAATTTCATCATAGTTCAAGTGTTTAGAAAAGTCGCACAAATGTTTTAAGTCGGTCACGGGGCATAGCGGAATGGTATGCAAACATAGACGACAAGGAGCTGCAGCTTGTGTGCAGCTAACTGTTGTGCGCTATAACTGAACAAGCAAGTGTTCATATTTTTTTCTAACTAGAGATAATGCAAAGAGTGCGTGCAGATGTTACCGGCAACAGTGGAAATCAGGCATTGCTTGAAATGCCGACGTTGAAACAGGCATTGCCAGAAAT
>JAQGBB010000851.1:0-16137 GCA_034691745.1 Prismatolaimus dolichurus
GCATAGGTCATGTGTTGACCAACACATGATCTATGCAGTCTAAACATCTCGTTACACTACCGTAACCCACGGGACTTACTTTTCGCCCTTTACATTGTGTTGTGCACTGTGTTAGTCAACCTTTATCACACCGCGTCGTTCAACCGCAGGAAACACACCCGAAGCGCGGCCGGCGGGATAAAAGTGCATTCGCGCTGGTACTTTGCTGAGATGTCAAGCGCCAGGCATACGACGTGGCGACGGATACTGTTTCGATTGGATACTAAATAAGGAGGGAATAAGTGGGCGTGATAGATCAAAACTGCGCAGAGAGTATGGTCGTTTTGATCCAGATCAAATTTGCGCAGTCTAAATGGACATTAATAATCTAAATCAAAAATGCCCGTTATGAAAATCATTTTTGGTCTGGATCAAAAAGTTCCTTCGATCAAAAATACCGTAACATACCTATTTGTCATACTCGGTTGCGACACGTTCGATTGATACAGAGCATGTCTCCTTATTAGTCAGCCGACTAATCGATTAAGAATTGTGATTGGGACCAAGGCCGCAGAGCTCCGGGCGGTTCGACTTTCGGCTCGCGCAGAATCCGCCCGAGCACTGACATTGCTGTTTCCGTCCCGAGTAGCACTCGTTGTTGATCATTGTATTGCACGTTCCACCGTCTCTTCCGTAGCAGTAGTTTCTGCACGTGCACCACAAGCGAATCGCGCGGTACTGCAGTATCGCATAAACGTTTACCACTATTTCCGCCTACGTTTACTCTCAGAATACGCCGAAATCATCGCGACACGACGCCAACAACACGTAATCTGCAATGCAATAACTTGTGGCAACTATGTAGAAATCGATATGCTTGCGCCAAATCTAAAGGGTTCGTAAAAAGTCGACAGGTACGGTTTGAGGACATCGACAGCAATTGTTGAGCCATTACACGTGTAGTCTCTTGCCTTACGTTTTGGTGCCACATAATGTATGCAATCTAAACATAAACTTTGGCTTCCATATACTCTCGACTTTTTGCGAACCCTTTGGAATCTATTTAATAGCTAGTGAAGATATATAGATATATTACACAGACGGCTGCTGACTTTTGCTATTCGTGTATTTTTCAGCTGCAGTTTACACGTATTAATGCGTAGAGCCGCAAAACGCCTTATCAGTTTATACATACATTTCACATTCGAACGTAGCGTAAATTTTAACAGCCGTGTGTAAATGACAAGCGATTGCGGATGCGTGATTGAAGGATTAAGGATGAAAATGGTGGCTGACGACAACGGATGTGTCCGTCAGGACTAGAATAACCCACGTGTATGTAAAGCAGAAACGGTTCGTGGCAGTCATCGGCAGCCGCGAAAGCTAAACAATCACCAAAGGGTACCGCTTTGAGCAAATAAGCCTCGAAATAAAATGCACCGTTCTAGCTGCTGCCGTGTTTTTTTTCGCTTATTTCACTCTTTTTCTCCTGACAGTTTGAGATTGACGACGACACCGCAATGAAGGCTGTAGCGTTGCTTCTGCTGATTATTGCGGTCGCTTTCGAGTGCGTACGCTCGAGTAAGTACCGAACGCACTGCTAGCGACTAGTTAGTATTGTAATATCGTTCACAAATTTTAGAAGATTTCGCTTGCAAGCAAAGGACAGGAGAGGAGGCGCGTGGCGAATGTTGCGGTACGCAGCACGTTCTTCAGCTACACGGGTACGAAAGGCCGTTAGCCAACGTGTAGCTTTTGATCCTTTTTACAGACAAGTACGACCACAAGTACGGCGACTGCCGTGACGGCCATGACGATAAGACAGCATGTCAGCATGGTGGAGGTCGCGTGATTGGTTCGAAGTGCGAGTGCTGTGCCTGAATACCAACATGAGCTAACGTACAGAGACATCAGCGTTCTACTCTAAAATCACACGCTATTCTAGTGATGGTTGATTTTTCTGGGATCAATACTTTTCTTGCTTTACTTGTTACTTTCTCTTAGTACCATAGATGTGTTGTTTTTGGAGGCGATTTGTTGACCTCTGCCCGGGTGGAGGCGGATATGCAAATCCCGGCATTCGCTGGGCGGAGACGGAGGTTCATCTTACTCGCCAAGACTATTACCACCAAGTCTTAGATTTACAAGGTTATATCTAGGCTGAAAATGCGTTTTTTTGTTAAAATAAACAAGAGCTCGGCTAAAAAAATTCCAGCTTGATATCGACGCGGTATCAAAGGCTTTGAAGCTTCAAATGGGTTAGGGAACGTACACATATGACGTCACGTAAACACTGACCTTTTGGCACCCATTTCTATCCATGCTACCTCTACAACACATCAATTTTTGACCCATGACGTCACTTTCGGCAGAACTCTCTTCAGATGTGATGTTGTAAATATGTGATATGCATTCACCTCAGCGGCTTTCTATGAACTTTGCGTAATCATAAGCTCCGTCCGAAAAACGCTATGATGACGTCGGCAAAATTTTGCGTAGTTTCAGACATGGCGAAGAAATTAATCTTTCAATTCACGTTTCTGCGCTGGAATAAGTAGGGTACGAGGCAGGGCGCAAACTGCACAAACGGTCTTAAATACTGCACAGTTTACTACCCGCAAGTCGAAGGTTAGTACATCAAAAGGCCCATTTTTTCCACCCACCCTTCAGCTTCTTGCGTCAACGACGAGCATTCAAGTGGCTTCCGATCGACGTCTTTGATGCGTGCTTGTACGAGAACTTCATCGAAGCTTCATTCCACTGCTTCTGCCAGAATCGTAGCCGATCTTTTGCGCGTAGGCTTTCCGGAGGAAATTTCGGCACGAAAAGAGGCAGACCTCGCTTGGCTTCCGATACTAGCTGGGGGTGACCGTCGGCTACATTGACAGCCACTTCTAGCTCGGTGTCGGCCGACGTGCGCGACGCAAAGTAGAGCAGTACGAAAAAAGCGATAAACTTCATCTAAAAACGTGCAGCGAAAAGGTCGAGAAACGAGGGTCCTGTTTACGAGTAGATCGCAAAGCCGAAACGCATCCGCATAAACAAAAAATAGATCTATGAAATTTGACAGTGTTTTGGAACAGCGTGAAACACTCTGGCGTTCCACCACACCTACGTGGGACATCGTGTACTAGAGTCGCCTCCACATTAAACACGCCGAAAAAAACACGAACAGGCAATTTTGCGTAGTTTTCTGAATAGACTTGAACACTCCGCTATTTTCAGCAAAAATTTTCATCAAATTTGAGGCAACATTTGCATTCAAAAACTTGATGTCGGGAACAGCAGGTCTTGTTGGATAGACGTTTTCAGTGCATTGCTATTTTCTGTTAGAACGAAAAAACCAATTTCTTGCATTGCTATTAGAACTAAAAGGTTTGGAAATAATATCATTTTTGACCCGGTCGGAAATGGAAAAATTTCCGTTTCGAAACGGAAAGAAACGAAAAAATATTTTTTTCCGTCGCTGCGGAAAAAGAAAAAATCGGAAAAGAAATTTTGCCTCCCAGAAATGGAAAGAGTCTAAAAATCGCTCGGAAAAATCACCCACCTGCCAAAAATTTTTTGGTACTGATGACGCCGGCTGCGCTGGAAAAAAACGGAGAGAAAAGCGGCGCACTCGTGCTCTTAGCTTTCCAGATTCCCACAGTTAAGGGAAATTCGAAACGCTATAAATGCTAAGCTAATTTTTGCAAGCACAAAGCTAAAAAGGCTAATGAGGCTTCATTAATAATTCTCGCAGTTTGACGCACTACGCGAAGTGATGACGTTCGAAATGCTAATAATAAATGTTGCAGAGAGCAAAAAAATCATTCTTCGGCCAAAGGCAAGTTCTTCTCAACAATGCAAAACTCGGCAGTAGAATGAAGAAAAGGTCTTTTACGGATGTGAAAGGCTTCATTCGCACGCAAACGGACTCGGTCGACAAGCAAAGGGGCAAAGTCGAGAAAGATGAATACATACTGCGAACACAATAGCTCACTTCTAAGCGGTGTTCTGGAACACACTGGAACAGAACCTTTGCAGAATGCAAAAGTTTATTTTCCATTCTCTCTGAAAACTATATCTTCTGTTGCCCGAACCCCCTATGCCATGCTTTCGCCGTTCTCTGTATGCACTTCTTAAACAAATAAAAAAGGAGAACAAGCAAAGCTGCCAGTGTTCGGAAATATCCTGGAACACTCTGAATAAAATAGAGGGTTTGCGCCATTTTTTGTATCGTGGTGCTTTTGGAGTTAGAGCTAGTTGCCTGCCATGCCTAAGAGGTTCAGAAAAATGTGGACCGCGCCGACTCTAAGGCCTGCGACACGATACGGGCCTAAATTCTGAGCCTCAAATTTGAAGGTTTTTTCAACCGTAAGTGAATGTTTTTGCAAAAACTAAACTCTGCAGCTGCGCCGCTCTTGACCACCCACAATGGCGAAAAATTTGGTTCACCTTGAAGCTTTAGCCACACAGCTTTCACAATTCGAACACAGACCGATTCTCTAGTTTGTTTTCCAGTTCGACTCAATTCGAAATCCCATTGAGTCGATTGTGAAGCGGATCGACCTGATCCCATTTCCAGTATTTTGCCGGCGCGTTACTTTTAATTCCAAAAATTTTTGGTATTTACCGCCGTTGCTGCAAAACACATTTTTAAGAATGCCACATAATCGACGTCGCGTCTTTATTTTTAAAAATCGCATCAATTTAATCATGCGTCTCGCTCCACTGTTGCGTCCCACGACGAGCTTCGCTGATGGACAACCCGATTGTAGTGGTGACACTTATCACAGGTGAAGAACGTGGCCAGCTGCTTTTCTGGCGTCTTTACGTGCTCCGACTTTGTGGGGCTCGAGTTTGCCTCACTCGTCTCTACATCTGGAGGCGTAAGCGTTACGAGCTGCAGCGCCGACGGTCGCTCCCCGTTCCGATGCTGTCTACTGCATAGCCTGAGGCACCACTGTATTGCGAAGACGAAGAGTTGCACGATGGTCAGGATGGAGCCCCCGATCCAGAGCCCGATCTGACCGCCTAGATTGGCGATGAACGTGTCGGACGTCATTCGTTTGAGATGCTTGATGAGCGTGTACTCCAGCCGTTCGTAGAAGACGTCGAGAACGATCACGTTCTGATAGTCGGCCCACTCCTGTGTGCTTCGAATGTAGTGCCTTAGCGTCTCGCTTGGAAACTTCGCTAAAAAAGGTTGAAAATTTGACACACTGAGTTTGAAATTTATAGAGACCAAATTATTTTTTTTGCGATTGCGAGAAAAATTTTCTCAATGGACCCTCGACGAATATTGCTCTAAACACTTTTCATACGCCTCCTAACTCAGTCTGATATTTGCTCTAAAAAAACTGCAAAGTATAATTGCCAGAGATACGAGGATGATTAGAAAAGTATTGATACTTATGAGGCTACTGTGATCAGGCGTTTGAGGCTTTCATAGCAGTGCCCTGTGTTAGGGAAAGCAATGTGTGAAGTGCAACAACAGTGTGATGTGGTAGTCAGAAATTGTGTTATCAATTTTCGCAAATTTTTCTGCCGAACCCAATTCGGCAACAAAATGAAGAAACGGTACCACCTGGTGATTACGTTGAGAAATAGTGTGCGCAATATGCTGTGTGTGCAGTGCTTTTTGAGTGCAATCGCTGAGCCTCAATACTTTTTTAATCATCCTCCTGTGTTCCACATAACAATTTCTCCAAGCGTTTCGCTCAAATTTTGAAAAATAAAGTGTGAACGATTGCGCACGTCGTACGCTTTTACTTATAGCCCCTAGTTGTAAAATTGTAATTAAACGTTTTCCAAATGGTGCATCACCAGTATTTTGGCAAATATTGCCCTTACCACCCCGGATAGTTTCGAACTAATACCTCGGTTGAACGATAACTGCTGATTTTTTTGCTAAATAATGCCCACTCATGTAATTCATCAAAATATTTGTTCTGAATCGCTTGTCTGGAGCCAAGTCGTTCAAATAATACTTTTTTCGAAAACGGCTGTTGACGCAGCATTTTTTAGGAGCAGATTCCGAGACGAACGACGGGTCGCTCATTGCAAAATTTGAACTCTAGCTCGAGATAAAGGCGAAAACCGACCGGTGTTTTGAGATCACGATCCCCTCCCTGTGATGGAAAAAATGTCGTTGCATCCAAATCCCTACTCAATCAGATCAGGCCTATTTTAGGCCATTTTTAGCAAAAAAAAATATTTTTTGAACATTCTGGACCTAGGACACCATGCCTTCTCACAAGTGTTTTTTAAGGAATCTGAGAATCTGCCACAAGCCACTTGCTTTTACCGGTGAATACGCAGATTTGTAGATCTTTCTGCCCTCGTTTCGGCAAGCCCAAGATCAGCGCACAGGCAGCATATAACTCGAGATATTGCAATTCAAAGTAGGCTTTTCGGACGATAGGACTTTGACAAAATTTCAACGTCGCATAATTAGCAAATATCTCAGGCGGTATGCCACCTACACAGCTGCGCTTGGGCTCCCCAAAACCGGCGTAGAGAGCTCTACAAAACTATTGGTTCAGGGAGAAATCAGTCTTGTTCGCGGCAGATTCTCAGCAGCCTCAAAAGCCACTTTTCAGCGGACGTCGAAAATTTTCGTCAATTTTCTTGCTCAAATTTTCAAAATACCTAAAACATTGAAAAGTCATTTGAGCAAAAAAAAATTTTGTGGGTGGTGGGTTCTTGTCAACGATTGAATCGGGCTGTCAGCAAAGTTAGCTAATTGCGTAATTTGGCATTTCAAAATGTTCGTCACATCTCACTGATTAAAGGGTAAAACCTGGGAAATCACACAGCAGGACATGAAGAAAACATTTCTGTGTTTTTCTCAAAAACGGGTTAATGTCAGTTGAAAGACTTCGGCTCCAGACAAGCGAAATGTTGCGTCAAAGATCTTCCAAATTCCAGGACCTCAACAAGTATAACCTGCATAATTCGATTTTTTTAAATAGTATCCTAGTAGTAAATCGAGCTGAGTTTTAAAAAAATGGAAGCTGCAAATCTTAGTCAACTTGCTACATTCCACGCCTAACGCTCATCTACCGTAAGACAACGACGGTGTATACTGCCAGTATTGGCACGACGGTGGACATCTGAGTCGACAGCTCTTCACTACGTTGCTATCGTTGTTGATATACTCTTTCGTCGCCGGCGCCAAACAGCCGTAGAATTGCGACGTCGTGCACGCGTCGTAGGTCCGATGCATGCTCGCCACGTGCGTGCACTTGCAGTACTCGTGACCGTACTCGAAGATGCACTCCTGGAAGCAGCCGATCCTCGAGTAGGGCCCTGCCAGGTGCGTCCTCTCGCTGCACACGTAGCGCGGTGGATCGTTCATAAACTCGAACTTTGTCGCCCTCAGCGACAGCAACGCGTGCGTCGAGATTGGAATGAACTTCATATCGTAGTCCATCCCGCTCTTGTCGTCCGCGAGGCTGATCACGACACCGTCGAGGTGAAAATTATTGATGGCCGGCGTGAAAAGGTTCCTGCTCAGATTCATCACGACGGAGACGCCGAGTCCATATCCGTCCGTCGGTTGCCAATCGCCCTGGATTCAAAGGTTGATGGTTGGGGTCTCGGGAAGCAAAAGTTTTGCTCCCGACCGATGGGAATCCATGGGATCCTAGTGGGACCAATTTGGATGAAATGTGGGGGGGGGGGCATGTCTGACGAAAAATTTTCGTCGAAAAATAAGCAGGTGAACCCTTTACATCAGTGTTTTTGCGATGTTGGAGGTTTTGAGTTTCTTTCCGTTTTTTTTCCGTTTCCGACCCACTCAAAACCATGCTATTTTCTAATTTTGTATGTATTTGCTATTTTCCCCATACTTAACTTCTACGTTCCCGATCGTAGGCAACTGGCCACCTTTTTTACCGAAGAAGCCAAAATCTTCACGATTTTTTGCAAAAACAACGCGAAAAATTTTACACAAAATTTGCCTAAGTCAGGCGAAAAAATCTGAAATTTATTCCGGCGCTGGAAATTTTTTTCCGGAACGGAAAAAATATATTTGAGTTTTTTTCTTGCGGCCCGGCCGGAAAAATATTTTTTGTTTCCGTTTCAGTCCAAATCCCGGAAAACGTAATTTTATAATTTTTTTCCGGAAAAACACTACTTCATACCAAGGTATTGAAGAAATTGTGGAAAAAGTACGAAAACTGACCTTGATAAAAAAAAATTTCCATCAATCTTGAAAACTCAAAGATCGTTGGTATTTTGAGCCAAGGGCAAAATTTTACCCCCGCGGAGGAGCGGACGGAGGGAGGTCACAAGAGCAACCTCAAACTATCAACTCTACCTGAATCCGAAAACATCGCCCGAACCACGTGTTCACCGTCGTCGTCTCATCGCAACAATTTATGGTGACGTTATCGCCGCGCGAGCACGAAATAATCACGCTCTGACATGGGAGGCTCGCACGATCGACAAACTCGGAGAAGCTCAAGTTTAGCTCACGTAAAACGCCTGTAAGCTCCTCCGAGTAAGCCGCCGCCTCGGTGTCATTGGGGTAGAACTTCTTCAAGAAGTAGTACGGCGTCGCGCCCGCGTACGCAAGCTGAATGTAGTCGGAAAGATTCCCGCTAACGTTCGCCGCTTGGAGGAACGTCCGGTCGAAGCGCGAGAACGGACACACGATGAGGTCCGGGACGCGAAGGCCGCGCGAGTCGGCACTGTCCGCATCGTGAACGAAGTAGGAGACGACGACGGGAACGCGCATGTATTCGATGAGGATCATCGAACACCCGTAGATGCTGGCGACGAGCGCGCCGATGAACGCGAGCGTCCAAAAGACGCGCAGACCGGCCGATGTGGCGAGGTATAGGTCCTGAATGTGGAGATCAGATTTTTTAAGACGATTTTTTTATTCCAAATTCATATTTTTTTATCCCAATTGTCAATTTTTCCGCTACTTAAGGCCTAAGACTTACCCGAGAAATAAGCTAAGCTCTAAGCTTAGGTTATCTGTCCCTAGACCTATGATTAAGCTAAAGCTTTCAGCAAAAAAATTGGACCAAAGAATAGAAATTTGAGATCGGAAAATTTCCTCGGGTTTTTAGGGTTCAGCTCGAAACTCAGGGTTCCGGCTCGCTTTTGGCTGTCTAGAGCTTCCTCAACGATTCGGCAATACTTTAGGGTCGGCTGTCAGGCATGAGAAAACAATTTTTTATGGAGGCTACAGAGGGTGGAAAACGTATTTGGTGGTTTTCGCACCGAAAATCGTCAAAATTGAGAAAATTAACCCAGAAGATTCTAATTTTCCCCGCCGCGTCGACCCTCTTCTCCGGTCGAGCCAGCTAAGGTCAAACTTTTTGATACGGGGGAGAACTCGCCCTCTACCTGAATGCCGTGGAGCGTACAACGTTGCCAGAACGTCACGTTCTTCGAGCGGGGCGTCGTGAAGAAATCGACGAACGCAGCCGACTGGCGCGAAAGTCGCTTCACGAACGGCGAAGAACGCCGCGATCGACGAGAGCTTTTGGCGTCCGGCGTCAGGAGCTTGTCGTACGCGGTGTGGTTCGCGTCGCCCGCCGCAATGATGCCATTCGTATTATTTCGAATCGAATCCTTCATTCTTCGTCTGGAAGACAGTCTTCAAGACTCAATTACAAGTGCACGCACATATTGAGGAGCGGTCGTAAAGAGAGAAATACGAGCTCAATTTCGAGTGTCAAGCGGCGGCAGATTGAGCTGCATTTCGAGGCTTTTTTATGAGCGTCGACGCATCTGTGAAGTGCCGATAAAGTTGGCAGAATTATAAGGTTTGGGGCATTTTTAGGTCCACTGCTTGCTGTCTTTCCTGGGAGGTAGTTTATACGTCGGTGTGTGCGATCGAGATGTTTTTCGGCTGAAACCTATGGAGCTCACGTGGCCGTCGGTTTAGCCCAAGGTAAAACATGTGTAATCGATTTTAGAAAGCTCTACTGCCTCGAGTGATAACAGATTCGACATGTAGGATAATAAACAAGCTAAAACAGTTGAAACGAACGAGCTGCGGCTTTGTTTTTTAAGCCCGCTAGTAAGCACGAACGTGAAAAAATATCCTCGTCGGGCAATATGAGAATGACAGGAAGTGAGCAAAAGTGAGAAATGTTTAATTGAAACTTCGCTTTTTCCTGGCACTCCTGAGAATCGCTTTCGTGCCGTCAATTTCAAAATTTAAAGCATCGAGTTCAAGTGCCTCATTGGTTCAGCTTGAATAGAATAAAATCGAGTCCACTCCCACTCGAATAGAATTCAATGACGAACTTTTGAGGGCCAATTTGTCTCTACTGCTAAATTGTGAGGGCCGAAATTTTAGGCCGAAAATGGTCTTAGAAAGTACACGAATCCTGGGCGAAAATCAGAGAATTTTACTCGAAAAACAATGACTTCGATTGCGAGAGGAATTTGGCTTGTATCGAGAATTCTAACTAAACTCGAGATCAAAATAAAGTCGATTCGACAAACATTCGTTTTTGCTCTTCAGAAACCTCTTTTCGGGAGACCGCATGATTGACAGGCGTGCCGGTGGACCTCCTGGATCTGTACGTCACTATTTTGCAAGCTTTCTCGCAAAGAGAGTCCAGCGGGGTTATTGAAAAGCGAAATCAGAATGCTGCTCGCTGAGGACGCGCTCCGCCCGCTTACATAACACCCTGATTAATGAGCAACAGTTGTCGCTCCCGCGCGAGGAGCACAGCGTGCTATCTGTTGGATCTCTCCTTCCTCACTTCTTTACCGTAGAAAGGAGTTTAGATTTTTTTGCCACCATCGTTTAGGAAGGATGGCGTGTTAGATCGGTGGAACGGTTGAGCGATTGGAACAAAGTGCAAAGGTGACGCACACGTTTACTCTCTTAGCAGTGCACAAACATTTCAAAGAAAAGGGTTTAAATTAATTGTCGAGCTTCGAAAAATGCTCGAAACTTAAAAATCCACATTATTTACACAAAAGTCATGTGAGATGAGCGTCGATTTTTCATCGATGACAGCCCTCCACATCGCTGATAGAAAGTCTTTTACAAGATGCCCCGAGGCGTATCTCCCACTTCTGAGCGTCAACGTTGCATGACTGAAAAGTCAGAAATGTCAGCCTACTAGACAGATTGTTGCACATAGAACAAGCTTAAAGAAAATCCAAGATAACTGAAACAAAGCGAGAGAATAGAAGTTTCTATTTTCGTAGTTGCTGCTGCAAGCCAGCGACGTCGCGCTCTCTCTGAAAAGAACAGGAATTTTATTTAAAAAATCATGTAAAAATGACAAGACATTCATAAAAAAAAGCTTATTTGAAAATTATACCGTAAAATTAAAAAATGCAAATAAAAATTATGCGGTGAAATTCAGAAAAATTTTCGCTAAAATTCAGAAAATTCGCTGATAAAAACTACAATAAAATTCAGAAAATTCGCTGATAAAAACTACAATAAAATTCAGAAAATTCGCTGATAAAAATTACAATAAAATTCAGAAAATTCGCTGATAAAAAATTACAATAAATTTCAGAAAATTAACTAATTTATAAACTAAGCTCTGGCATTCACCGTGCGTGCTTCTTCGTCGATCTTTCGACTCAGGACGTTCTTCACGGTGGTCACCGACTCGGCGAGCTTCTTGATACCGATTTGGCACTCTTCGATATCGCGAGCCATTCGCTAAAAACAGGAACTGTAAGAGTTTGCCTAATTAGACAATGATGGAAATTTTTATGACTTACCGAAGGGTCACTAGGGCCGCCCGGTCCAACTGGACCAGCCGGTCCTGGCGCCGGTCCTGGGCCTCCTCTGCCTAGGGCCGCAATTTGGGCCTGTCGTTCGCGCTGCTCCTGGTCGAGCGCTTCGGCGAACTGCCGCCGCAGGTTCTCCAACTTCATCGAAAGTTCATCGATCTAGAGTTCCAATTAATCAATAAATCGATAGTTTCTGCACTATTTTCTATCCCTTGATATGAAATTTCCTAAGCCTTACACTTTGGGGAATTTGTCGTTCAACTTTGTCGCGCATTCGCGCATGCGACTTTTCGATCTCGTCTTGGAGATCGTCGAGCTTACGAATCTGGTTTCGAACTCTACTCAGCGTGTCCGGGTCCATCTGGAAAAGCAGTCAGCTGAACTGAAGCATCGATTTTACGAGTGCACAAAGCTCAACCCACTTACGTCATTCCTTCCCATGCCGTACCAAAATATTAAAAAAGAATTGAAGATGAAATTTTCACAAGCGGTCAAGATTCCGAAGAGCCCTACCGTATCCCATCTATCGCGCGCGTCACGGACATCGCGATCCAAACCCTTCTCGATTCTGGCGAGTTTCTCCTCAATCTTCAGCAAACCTTCCATACTGTATTTGCCTTTATCGTTAGAGGCGTCCGCAATTTCACGACGCAGCTAAATTAAAAGTATTGGCCAAATTAAAAAATATTTTAATTTTTTGCATTTTTATTTATTATTTTTTGAAAAAAAAAGAAAGACATACACTATCGACGTCTAGTGGTGCCGGAACGTTCACGCGACCGCCACGTTTTGCGTCATCTAGCGAGCGATTCAGCCCAAGAACGTAGGCGTTGATCTTCTCCTCGGCTTCGCTCAGCTTCGCGAGGATGCCCTTCTCGTTTAGCTTCCTTTACATGAGGCTTTTGTCACTTATTTTTTCGTTAAAAATATGAGTTTCGAGAAACCTCGATTGAATCTCGGCCGCCATGATTCTATCCAGTTTCTTTCCTCCTTGCTCGAGCTGCTGCTCGAGCGCCGCAAGCGCATCGTTGATCTTGCTGAATTTGTCCTTATACTTCGTGCGATCGCCCTAGAACAAGAGAACATGTTCTATTGCAGGCAAAAGCGTTCTAGCACATGTTCTAAGTGATTTCACTGCCTTGGTACTCAGTGCCAGGATGATCTACCTCCACTGCGTCGCGGAGCTGACCAAGCTCGTCGTTGTAGGTTCGCCACTTAGTGTCCAGGTACTGTTTGACATCCTTCTCGTAGCCGAGACGAGCCTCAACTTCGGCGCGAATAGCCTAAGACGCAATTCTAGCTAATATCGATTTATTAATCGACGCAATTTTTTTCCTGAGTCTACCTTTTCCAGCGTACTGTAGCGCACGTCGGCTTCGTCGCGCAAGCTTCGCTCTTTCTGCTGCAGATTTCTTGTCACTTCGTCTAGAAAAACAAATCCCCGTAAGATTGAACCGTGGAAGCTCCGAAAAGCCAAAATACCGGTGATCAGCTGTATCTTGTCGTTCAAACGTTTCGCCTCAGCGGCCGACTCCTGCGTCTGACCGAGTTGCTTGATGAGGTCCTGGCGACGTTGCTCTTGATCCCTCAAGAGTGCCTGAATGCGCTGGAGTCTGCAGGAAAAATACTTTTTGAGTGAGAATCGGTTTCGATGTCACGTGACGTAAAAAGGGCAAGCTAACTCCATTAGTGTAGCCTGTTCGGTTTTGCGCCGATCGCCGATCTCGCCGTCGAGGCCCGAACGGAGGATCATGATTTCACCGTGCAAGTCCCTCATTCTAAAAGAAAGGTTAAAGAATGACAATTCAGGTCCATACAGGTTGGCGTTTGGGGGAGGGGAAAATTCTGCCTTCCCCCATCCCCATGGGGCGCCCTATTTTGAGACAAAAAATGTTTAAGGCCGAACCCAAGCTAAATGTACTACTAGCAGTGCTAAATTGTACGTCCTGGTGAACAGAACGATTCGGTTACGCTATTTGCTCAAAAATAATGGAATTTTGAGAAAAAGTTGAAAAAATTGTCGAAAAAAATGGTTAAATTTTTTTGGAAAAAAGTTCGTTGTCGTTTGGGGTGGCATTTTTTAAAATTTGCCCCATTGGGGGAATGGGGCGGGGCGCCATATTTTACCAACCCTAATATAGTCGACGCGTTTCTGAGTTTTACCTCTGATCCAAAACCTGATTGACGTTACCAAGTTTCTAAAAAAAGCCAATTTTAGCAAGCTCTGGATCGAAGCTATCGATTTATTGATTGATATTACTCACACTTGGATCAATAACTGGTCTCGACTTGACGTCACTGTTGAGCGCCAGAAGGTCACTACTATGCCGGTCGATCATGCCCTTCATGTGCGCGATATCTTGGGTCATTCGAAGAATCTGCAAAGAGGACAAATCGCGCATAGAAAAGGACCTCATGCAGATCCAGTGATGACGCCATTACCTGCGCTTCTAACTGGGCGCGGACATTTCGCTGTGCGGCAAGTTCTTGGGCCCTACATTTTAGTTCTGATTTAACACCTCTCGGAAGATGATAGTTTACACGCGTTCCACGACTTACAGTTGGTTCCTGAAAGAACAAGAAGCGTCCACGTGGAGATGATAGTCAATCAATCAATAAATCGATAACCAATCTTACGTGTCTGGTCCATTCGACTGTGCAGGCCTTTGGTTCATTCGAGCGATCGCGTCGTTCGCTTGTCGAAGCTGATCTTCGAGTCGACGTCGAGCCTCCTATTTTTAAATAGTGCGGCGGACATTTACTTTATCAAAAATTCGACCCATTGTAGCTACCGTATGCAGTGCGCTACCTTCTCTGCGGCTAAATCCTTATCATTTTGACGCATCAATGCGTTCATCTGATTTTGCAAATCGCCTATTCGAGGGTCACCGAGCATGACCGGTGCCACCGGCGGCGGCGGAGGATAACCGTTCATGTAGGGTGGGCGTCCCTAAAATGCGTTTAAGATCTTGTTCTTCGTTATTACATGTTGTCTTGTTTTCAAGCAAAACTCCCGTGTAAAAATTATGCAAAAATGTCAAAAAATGCCTGTGGGCAGAAAATTTGAGCAAAGTGGTGTTTTGAACTTTTTACAGCGAATAGAGTATTTCTGCACAAAATGTGCAGCCCGTGCAACGTCGAAGTCTCATGTGAAAAGTGGAGTGTACAAATCGAAGGCATACTCACCATATCCGGCGGCGGAGGAGCTGGCGTCCGATTTCCCTGATTCTGTATTGTACGAACGCGATTTGCACATATGTAGTGGAAAAAAACTCGCCAACACATAGCAAACTTACGTTTTCGGCATCTAGATTGCGCCCTTCTCGCGCTAACTTCGGACCAGCTCCGGATGGGCTAAAATCGCTTAGCTTGTTTTGTGCATGGCAAACCACTTATGACAAAACCGCCGTTATGTGCAAGCTAGTTTTGTGCTTGCTTCCGCATTTTAAGCTATACACAGAAAACTTACATCAGACCACAGCCTATGACCCCTTTTTCAAATATGCCACCGTACGTTTCCGCTTATTGCCCACCCTTTACTGCCCCGGGGGCTATAAATGGCAAGGGGCACTATTTTGAAAAAAAAATTGTCAAAAAGTGAAAAAACGAAGCACCGCCCTCAAGCTATAAACGGAAAAGTACGGTACTGTTGGGCACCCCGTATTATGTGGGCGTCGCATAAAACTTACGCAGTGCCTTGGATGATGTCGCGCGCTGTGTCTCGAGGATTTCTAGCCATATCTACCGAGCGATGTGTATGAAAGAGCTCGAAGTAGAGAAAGTTTTCACTGCGTCATTTTCAGCTTCTTTGCTGAAAAAACTAATTGATTGTAGCTCTCGCACGACTGTTTCTTGTTCGTCTTAGAGAATATATCGACTAGCTCAAACTTCTCAGGTGTTTGCTAGCTTGTAGCTAAGTCGCAAAGACAAAGAAACGTAAACGTCAATGATTGATTGTGCGTGCGTGACAAAAATCGCTCTCGAGGACCATTTGAGAATGCAAACACATGTGCTTGCAGCATAGACGTCATATTTGCTAATTTTTTGCTAAGGACTATTCGGGAATTTTCTTTTATAATTATGTTACACGCCGGTCAACAGAAACCTGTGCCTAGTCTCTTTCGCCTTGAAGATACAAATTCTTGAAAATTGAACCCAATTTTTTCAGAAATTTCACAAGACCATAATTTAAAAAAAAAATTTCAAAACCTTCACTTTCCTCCATCCGTACAGGGTGCTTGTCAGTTTCTATGGCTGTTGTCATAAGTGGCTTCAGGCTCACTGGCGCACATTGCGTCAGTGTACCTTGAGGGGCCGTACATTTATGGCGCCACGGAAAAAGTTGCCTTTTCGGACCCCCCTCCCCCTCGTCACGGTTTTTGCTACACTTATAACACGTAAAATCACTTTCGGCCAGACTCCCCCTCCCCCCTAAACCGTGAC
>JAQGBB010000852.1:0-16135 GCA_034691745.1 Prismatolaimus dolichurus
CGTCTTGCGAGGAAGTAAACGTGCATTTCGTCGACATCCAACCTGCTCAGGAACAAAGTGTTGCACTTTATATAGTAGCTAGCAGAAGTCGCTAGTCGCAGAAGACATGTTCATAAGCTATAGTATGATAGCTAGTAGGCCTAGAGAAAAAGACGGAGAAGCGGAGCAATTTGTAAAATGCTCGAATCTAGTAATTTCACGACCTTTATAAACGGGAGATTTTTATTTTAGCAGATAACCGCGTAGCTAGGGGGAGGGGAATCCTCTACCCCCGGTGGGCAAGAAGGCCCGCCGAAAAATTGCAAGAGTGCCTCTTACCATTCAGCTAGTCTGCAAAAAAGAAAAGTTGAAAAATGCTAAGGGGTACCTCTTACCAAAATCCATCATAAAGAGGCAAAAATAAACTTTTTCTTTTTTTTTCTCTGTCTACACTCGGTCGTGTGCTGGGTGTAAAGCGCTGATAGTTTTCTGCTGTACTTTAACAGCGTGAATTTTGTTGTCGCTGTCCATTTACGGAGTTTGCTTGCAACAATTACAACGATTGTGCTGTACTGTGCTGTGATTGTGCATCGGGTCTAAAAGTTTGAAAACTCGAAAGTTCCAAAAGGAAACGCTGAAAGTAATTTTTTATCGAATTTTGCATGTAAAAACAGATTTTTCACTTTCGAAAGCGCAGAGCTTACACTTCTTAATAATAATCGACCAATTTCAGAGGATTTCCTCCAATTTCAGAGGATTTCCTCCTGCAAACAACAAAACGAGTGATGAACAAGTAGGCGGTGGAATCAAATGGCGGCGCCTCTTTGTTCTTCGCGGGCTTCCTGCGCGAAGCCTTTCGCGTTCCTGCTTGTCGAGCGCTGCTTGCGCTTTTACGCTCAATAATATCCAACGACGTGTGCACACATAGATCTCTAATTAATTGATATTGACACTGCTAAGTGAAGGCGTTAAGAGTGCGCAAGGAGAAGGCGAAAGGCGCTGGACTGATCTAATTGAGGACGCTGCGGCGAGATTTTCTTGAATTTCATAAAAACAGAGCACTTCGCGGGAACGAAGAACGTGTGTCTGTCAAGCGCAGATGCGCGATGACGTTGCTTCTCTCGTTCGTGGAAGCTCGGCAAGAAAAAAGCGTGTTGCAAACGCCGACAATTCGCTGGGCTCTGAAAAGCTGCCTTGAGCTTCTTTAACCGAATTTGAATGAAATTTCCCATATTTGCAAGTTTCGAACACAGAATTCATTTAAAATAAATTTCAATTTTAATTTCAAAAATTCTTTGTATAACAATGACGCAGGCTTGCTTTGTGAAATTTTCTGCTTTCGGAAACCATTTTTAGCAAAGACCTATTTTATGGGTAACGGAAAATCTTCAGGAGTTTGCAAGAGCTAACGTAAAAGCGCGAAAATTCCAATGCATGTCTGGAACTTTTCGACCTTATTTAAATAAATCTAAAGTGAAATACTAATAAGCGTCTAAATTTGCTATTCGACAGAAGCGTTAAAACACAGAACTTTCATTTTTTATTCAAAAAAAATATTTTTTTGAATATCACTTTACAGTTGAACTAAATCAAAAAAATTTTGTCTACCGGTTATTTTGTTCGTACACATATTAAATGCCGAGAACAGCAGTAAAATTTCTTCGGTGCTCGTACCCACATTTTTTTGGTGCTCGCAAAAATGACATTACTGTAGTGCTCGTAAAACAGCAAGCGCACGTAACTGGTCAACATGTTTCAAAGAAGGTCAGCTGTTTCAAAGAAGGTCCTTCGCTTTTGTCCAGAGTATTTTTCAAAGCATACTCTAAAGCTACTCGTCTTATATGCAATTTAGATCAAAGCACTGAAGCTGACGGCCGTTCGATGGCGAGGACGTCAGACGAAAGTTGTATTCGCTCCTTCGAAGACGTAGAATGTTACTTTTGCAATTCTACGCTGATGACCTGAAAGACTCTGCACGCAAATGTTGCAAGCTCAATGGCGCGAGGGTTCACCTCTCGGCTGGAAACGGACGTCTTCTGAAACAGGCATTTAAGCTTGCGCATTCGCTTACGCATGATCACATGACTCTGTCAATCAGCAGCCAATTGCCTGCTTTGCGAGCACTGAAGTAATGTCTTTTTTGCGAGCGCCAACAAAATATGCGTACGAGCACTGAAAAATGTTACCCGAGAACAGTGGCATTTCACACAGTCCATGTGAGATCCCTTTCAGAAAAGAAACAAAATAACATTTTCGCATTTTGTAAATCGTTTTTTCTCCTGCCCAATCGACAGCAAGCAAATAAAAAATCAATCACATTTGTTCATTTCTGTGCTTCCGGGGTTTTCGATGAAGGGCGTCCGAAAAAACGGAAATTTCTTGATCCCCCTCTACGTTGTCCGCAAAATTCGTAAATTGCCGCGTTAAAATTATTTCATTATGTCCGAGGAGCCCGATGCTCCGACCCTACTGCTCGGACCTTCGCTCTGCCAACGAAAGTAAGTTTTTGTTCATAAAATACTCCAAATCGCCGCCCAATTCGTGAATAAAGTAATGCACAGCATTTTTCCTGCAAGAAAATCGTTTCGAAAATTCAAGCTCCCTAGTCTTCACGATGGATCTTCTTTCCGTTTCGGCACTGCATAAACGAGTATTTATAATTTTTTCAAAGAAGAAATTTCAAGTAAAAACAAAACCTGCCATATTTCCCTTCCGATTCTCCTCCACGTCCATTCTTGCTCCGCTGGAGGTACTCTCCCTTGTTTTCAGCTCTTGAATTTGACTTGCCTGTATCGGATTTCGCTTTCCGCTCGAGAGATAAAGCCAGCCATCGCGCCTCTTCCACCAATTAATCTTTCCGGGCGGCGCGTTTCCGGTCGCCGAGAACTTTTCGCCCTCGCGAACATTCAATTAGCCCTCGCGAAATGCGTAAATTGTTGTTCTCCCGCCGTGCGTGCAGGGATAATGGAGTGGAAAAGCGTGATTAGCGGCGCTCGCCGTGGCGCCCCGGCCGACTAAAGAAATCACACGCAACGGGTGGCGCGGCATTAGCGCACGCGATCCACCCGCTTCTTTTCCTCTTTTTCTTATTTCCCCATCCTCGGAGGCTCGATCATGTGCCATGCTCAGCGGCGTTCGAGTTGAACTTCTCCTTCTCGTCGCCATGTTCGTCGTGACCTCTTCGGCGCAGGACGACAACGAGCTCACCTGCTTGTGCGACTGGCGGACTGCGAACAAGACGTTCCTGAGGGAGCGGATCTCGCTGCTCAGCGCGAAGCATAACCTCTATGGTCGTGTCCACGTTCAGGTAAGATTAGAAAAGGGCTGAGTTGCGGCGAGCTACCCTGCCGCAGTACAACAGATTTAAATAAAATTCGATGATTTTCGATAGATCGATTTTACGATTTTTTTGCAATTTTTTTTTAAATTTTTACTGACTACTTTATCTTTAATTTATATTTTGAGTGCTTCATTCTGCTTTTATACATCATTTGTGAAAGTTTTTTTTTCCAAATTTATTTCTCTGAATTTTAAATTTTTTAAATCTTTAAAAATTTTTAAATAAAAAATTTATTTTAAACAATTTAAAAATTAAAAAAATGATTAATTTTTGTAATTAATTTTTCTTTGCAGTCTTTGTCTTCTTTTGGTCTTTTTGCAGTGTTGTATTTTTAAAATTTATTTATTATGGGATTGATTTTTGATTTGCTGCAAAGCATCGTAAGCAAATTTTTGATTTGTCGATTTTGGAAAAATTCTCCAAATTAAGTTATTATAATGTTGAACGTTTACTTATTTTAGGCGGCGAATTTTTTGTTAATTTTTAAATTTCTTTAATTAATTTTTTATGGTTTCAAGCAATTCTCGTGCTTTCTGTCTAAAACGTGTCTTACCGCGTTTTACAACTTCTTTGTCGAGGGTTTGCACTTTATACGTCAATTCCGTACCTCCTCCCTACGTTCAGGCGTGCGATGACGACGGACTCTGTCGGGACGACATTCGTGCACCGAGCAAAGTGTGCTTCGTCGTCCGGCAGGCGTTCGTCGACACGGTTGTGCGTGGAAGGATGACGAACTTTCGCGGCTGCGCGACCCTTTTGCAACTTCGCTGGCCGACGAGTTCGCGAAAGCTCGACTTCTACAACGCGACGCCGACGAAGGACACCGTTCTGCAGCTCTGTCAGAAGAGCTTTTGCAATCGCGCCGCGAGAACGAGGAGCGTTCTTGCGTCGCTCTTCATTCTGTTGACCGTCCGCACCGTCGTCTCGCAATAGGAGTCGATGTATCGCCTTTTCAGCATTAATTCCATGTCTGGACTGCATGGTTTAGTGCAAATTTGCAACCGTGCAGTCCAGACATGGCATTCATGCTGAAAAGACGATAATTTTCATGAGGGGATTTTATAAGATGGTGCAACTTTGTTCAGGTTTTGCGCCTTTTTCGTAGTCTCGATTGCTTTGCGACTACTTTGATATTGTTTTGCGACGTATGATATGCGTGCTCGGATCGCGTGCTTTGTGCTAGTTTCAGGAAGCTCGCATTGAACATGTTTTGTAATGAGTGGTTGAAGTTCTAGGCCAGCTGTTTCGCATTTAGAAGCGCGTTTTGCACATAGCTCGACGGATTCGGCTGAAATTTTGTGCGGCATCATCATGATTTTCTAATCTTGTAACGTTTTGTGCAACTTAATTTCGGCCGCATTTTGTTAAAAGTAATTTCAGGGCACCAACCCAATCCGAGGGAGTTGAGTAACAATCTAGCACAGCCCAAAGAAATCATGAAGCACAAACAATTGTACTCAATGAACAACGAATTTGAAAGTACTTCAAAAAACAATTTTTTAATTGCTTTACAGCTGCGAAGTTTTTTTTCTATCGGGTGGCGCCGAATTTATCTGATCAAAACTTGTCAGCGGTACAAACTACGGTAGCACACTCGAACGTAAGTAAGTGGCTACGCCCAAAAGGCGAAGCGGCTCACACGCTAGGTCAAAATGTCAGATAGTTTTTTTCTTTAAAACTTTAAATTTTTGAAATCGGTTGAGGCGCTCATGATATATGGCCAAATTCGTTTTTGAGCGTAGCCACTGACTTACGTTCGAGTATGCTACCGTAGTGTATACCGTAAAGTTTTGATCAGAAAAATTCGGCACCGCCCTATATTTTATTCTCGTTTAACAAGGAGCTTATATGGCTCGTTAGATTGACAGCAGTTGTAGTTCACTTGTACAAGGTCCGGAAAGCCGCAACTGCAACCTACCGACGTCATATGTGCGTTAATATTTACATCCATGCGCGCACGTCCAACACGCACGTAGTTTGCGCTGGCGAGTAATTATTATTCATGTTTTAGAAAACGGACTTCGTCTACTTTGAACAATCGCCAACTTTCTGCTGATCGCAAGATCAAAACCACTGGCGCTGTCCGGACGCTTTTGCAGTTTTTCCAAATAGACCTAGTGATTACTGCGGAAACGTAAGATTTTTTTGCTAGCTGCTTCTTTTTTACCGCCTCTTTCGCACACCACAACATCCGCTTGAACCAAGCGCATCGGTCTGACGTTTCCGTATGCCACTGACCCCATTATGCCTCGCCTCTCGGCTCCCGTGTAGCTTAGAGCCAACTGGGAAAAACTGCAAAACATTTGCTTTTCGCTCTGGCGACTGCGCTAACAGCGTGTGTACCCGGGCGACCCCTTCATCTCATCCAGAGACTAACACAAGTAAATCGGCAAAGCCGAGAAGGCACCATCCCGTATGAGGAAAAAGCCATAAATAGACGTTTACCAAGTATACAAAGCTTTACCAAAACGGGGGTGGATACGGAGATGAGAGGGGGGCGGAAACGGGGGTGGATAATTTATAAATGAGCAGTAAGCATTTTCCTCGTTCGTGCTGCGAGTTCCTGACAGGATGCAATCAAACATGAGGCAAGCAAGCGTGGCGAGCAACGACAAAAGTGCTCACTGGTTCGACAGCTATTATCGCTCCCCAAGGGCAAAAGTTAGGGGACGTCCTGATTCATGTGGATGTGGTAGGTTCATGTGGCGGAACACCCTTATTCGCAATTTTCCCATAACTCAAACTAAAACTCGAATTAGTTTTAGACGAAAAAATAGAGCAAATAAAATACGGATGACTCAATTTTGAACTAGCGGACAAAAAGATTTTTTTCAATTTCACTGAAAATACCCCGATTTTTTAGAATTAATTTTTGTGTGATAAAGTGAACTTTTTGCTAAACTTTTTGTTAATTAATTAATCAGTTCCCGCTTCCTATCGCATAAGACGCGCCTTTCGATTACAAACTTTTAGATATCTCACGTGACGCTGCGTGTTTGCGTTGTCAACGTGTGATATGATCGGAAATTTCATGTCCCGCGTTGACGACATGTCACGACCGAACTCTGTTGACGGTTATTGGTACTTACAAATCACGCGTGTTGGAACCAGGGAATACGGAATTGCCGGAATTTGGGAACTTCCCGAACATAGAGCCTAGCGAGTGAGATACCCTTAGTTTGTTATCGAAGGGCGCGTCTTACGCGGTAGGAAGCGGGAACTAATTAATCAATTGGCAAAAATTTCATTCTATCAAGCGAAAATTAATTCTAGAAAACCGGGCGTTTTCAATAGAATTGTGAAAATCTTTTTGTCTACTAGTTCAAAATTGAGCCAGCCTGATTTTATTTGCTCTACTTTTCATCCAAGACTAATTCGAGTTTTACTTTAAGTTGTAGTAAAGTCGTGAGAATGTAACTAAAATGTATCATTGAGTTTAGGGACCCTAGAAAAACGAGACGAAAAATAAAAAAGCGCGAAAATCTTATTTCAGTAAAAAACACTCGGAAAAAAAGAGTCACAAACATTAATGTGCTGTAGCGCGTCTTTAACGATCAAAAAACCTGGGCTTCTAGAATTTTCAAATCTGGCAAATATTATAAAGTTTTAGTGTGCAAAAGAATTTTTTGAAGGTGCTGAAAATGTGCAAAAAATGAATTTTTCGGCCGTTTTCAATGCAAAAATGTAAAAAATTTAGAATCCAAAAACGTGAAAAACAACGCGATCGCGTAATCGCGTTTTTCTAGAGTCCCTAATCGAGTTCCACGGTGTTTGGGGGAGGGGGGTATTTCAGCACATAACGAATAATTTTCTCATGCGGCTTTGCCGGTTCACTACACGCACTGTTGTTCAAAACAACGACGCCATTTCGCATCCTGCCTGGGAGCGCACAGTGCGCACAAAACGATACCTCTACTGTCAGGAAAATTATTCCCGTTGTCCTCCTTATCCCCATCATTCCTCCTGTTTTCCGTATCCGCCCTTACTCCCATCAGCCAACAAAAGTAAGCGGACAGTGAAAGCACTACAGGGAGCCATTAAGCACTTGCCAACGGTACCCACCAATTTGCCAACGGCAGGCTGCAACTTGCGAATGGTCAGGGGGTTCGGTGAGGGAGGTTTCGAAAATTTTTTTCCGACTAAACAACGAAGAAAAAAATCTGCGTTGTCGTTTTTGCTTCAAAACCTTCTGCACTTGTGTTTTTTGTCAACAGCAGGATGCACTTCCGGCTTTGCCGGTTTCGTTGTGTGAAACATATGCTGCGCGCACAAGCGGAGCAACTAGTGTGAAGATAGTGAATTGTTTTACAACACGGCGAAAAAGCGGCAAGAGGGTCGTATGATAGTGTGGGTCGACTTTATTTTTTCTTTAATGTGATGTCGGAGACTGTTAACAAATCTATCGATCAACTTGTTGTCTTTCGGCGTTTAGTTTTTTCGCATGACCGCAACACCTCTGTGATTTTCAGTTGAAAACACATGTGTTCAGGCTCAGTTTCTGAGTACCTCCCTCATCGTTAAGGCTACGCCCGCATACTTGCCTTTTACTGCGGTATCCATACGACGTCCGGGCCAAGGAAAACAGGGGATAAAATCAAAGCCGACCAATAAAATTGAAAGAGGTGGGCTAAATCCAACGTACAGTTTGCCAGCAAGCCGAATTAAAGCAATAGTTTAAAAGAATGTATAAATTATAAAATTTAAAAAAGTTTAAACTCATTTTCATTGTTCATAATGCATAGTTTGCATGTGTTTTTAAGTTTTTTGGCTTTGCTGGTTTTGCAATCTTCTTTGGGCTGAGTTGGACTTTAATGTCCACCTTGCTCACAACAAAAAAGCTGCTTTTTATCCCTCGCTGTTTAGACATAATCCGCAGAAAATGCCCGTTAATTTTTTCGAGTCACGGACCGGGTGGCATGGAATTAGTGATTTTTCCGGGGCGATTTTTTTACTTTTTCGTTTCCTTCCATTTCCGGGCAGGCCGGAAAAATTTCTTTTTAAATTTTTTCCTTTCCGGGACGGATCGGAAAGGAAATTTTTCGAGAATGATACTATTCTCAAGAATTTTTGAAGTTTGCACTGCTTGCGGACTACTGCAAGGGCAAAAACAGCAAGCTGAAAGCAACTCACACAACGTAAGGCAATTTTAGAAGCTTATGTTTGCAAAAGCGCAATTTTCACGCTTAAAATTCAAAAACGTTTGCAATTTTTAGGCGGAAAAAATATTTTTCCGACTTTTTTCCTTTTTCGGCAAAGTCGGAAAAAATATTTTTTGTTTCCGTTTTCCGGCCAAAAACCTAGATAATGAAAAAAATTTCCGTTTCCTTCCGAAAAAAACACTACATGCAGTAGTAATCACAGCTCCGTAAAATTTTGAAACTTGGCCGCACCTGTCAGATCCCGGTCCACCCTTTTGCCGCAAATAATGATGTTCATTGGCGTGTTGAAAAGTTTCTTCTTTTTTATCTTCGGTCTTATCTTGGGTGGGCTTTTATTCTCCGGCATTCTGGGAAATGGTAACCCCGCCTCATACTCTACCGGTTGCATTTTAGGAAACTGCCTTCAGATTTTTTCGCCATGGACGCCGCAAAGCCTGCGAACGATTTTCAGTGGTAAGACCTTGCTGGCTATGTTCATATTCAACACCGATTTCTGCAAGCCATGTTTGTAAAAGCATCCTAGGTATAATTTGTTCGCCTTTTGCAGGTCTTCCGCTGAAGAGCCGCACGAATCACGTCGAAATGCCATTTTAAGTTCGTTAAAAGCATTTTTTTATTGGATGCGACAACGAGCGAGGGAAAAAACGAATGCCTACTAGTCAGACGGGCGCTTTCCCCTCTTTCCCTTTCCCTCCTTTTTCACCTGCCAGCCGATCCCCCTCCCCCCGATCAAAAAAGCTAACGGACGGTTTTAGCAACCTGCCTACGATAGGCGGCAACTTGTCAACTGTAGATGCCAACTTGCTAATGCTATGTGAAAACTTCTGCACGGATTTTTTTGCTTTTCTAAAGCTAGATGCCTTTCGCTTCGGCGATTTACTTGTTTGCCCGCGTCTCGTTGATGGTAACATTTCTAGAAAGACATCCGGAAATAAAGAGCTTGTATGGCCCCGACAAGGCATTTCCGTTCGTTGTTGCCGCACTTGTTCTAACTCAGTTCGTCATTTGCTACCTCCTGAAAGGTAGAAGCTTACATCGACTTTGTACTTGAGTATAAACGTGTGACAACAACGCTGTTTTAGATGAGGACTGGTGCCTCGTGCTGCTCGAAGCGTACTTCTGTGGAGCTTTTGTTAATCATGCACTAGCTGCCGCCGAACATGAAATAGCACACAATCTCTGCTTTGGTCACGGACAACCTCTTTGGGTAAGATACTATAGCAAGCCATAAATGTAGGTAAGCTGCAATTAGCTAGACACAATCTCAACTCATAAGAGTCGGGCGTGCCGTTAGGCCCACTTAGACACGTGTTACTTAGCTTAACAGAATAGTATTGCGAGAAACCAACAAGGTGACTCTGGCAAAGCCGGAAGTGAATCCTGCCGTTGACAAAAAAACACGAACGCAGAAGGTTTTGAAGCAAGTAAGACAACGCAGGTTTTTTCCTCGCTAGAAAATAAAAAATTGTTTCGAAGCCCCCTCACCAAACTCCCGAACCCCTTATTATTGGCAAGTTGGTGAATACCGTTGGCAAGTTGGCTTATGGGTCTTTGTAGTGCTTTTACCGCCTGCTACCTTTTGTTGGCTGCGTATATGGGAGATATGGGAATATGTGGATAGGTGGTAGGGGACACGGGGATAATCTTCCTCTGAACAGTTGCCGTAGCTATTCTTTTGTTCCCCGTTGCGCACTCTATGGAAGATTGCAAAAATAGTGTCTTATGTAGTTCTGAAACATGTTCTGGAACACCAGTGCGGCGCAGAACATGCTTCAGAACAACTGAAACAATTTCGGTAAAAAAAAATACAAAAAACCATAAACGATTCCACAAATTTGTCACTGCTTTCACGTGGTGAGCTAACTTTCAAACTGTCACCTGCCTGCCCACAGCAGGGAACGGCCGGTTTTTTTGGTTAACCAAAAAACGAAATCTCCGGTTTTTAGAGATTAACCGAACCGAAATTTTTCGGTTATTTTTTTTAAATCGGCCGTTCCCTGGCCCACAGTGTTGAACTCGCAGAGGTTCATCTTGAAGACGGGACGGTGCGGTTGGTCCATGTTATCGGACGCGTAAAACCGCACCTCGATTTTGTGCTTCTATCTCAAATTTTGCAGAATCGATTCTTCGGGATATTTTCGAACCTGCCTCTGGGCTTTCCAATGTCGCTTCGGTTTAGACGTTTCCACTTGGTGCATCACCGTCGGATGGGTGAGCTAAATCTTGGAGCACAACTGCAATTTGAAAGTGTTCGATTTTTTTAGGTGAAGACGGCGTGGACTGGAACATTCCAACGAAGAGCGAGGTTGAGCGCTTCCAGAGTACGCTGGGAAAGTTCATCTGGATCTCTCTGCAGACCATATTCGTGACGATGAGGGAGAGCGACGTGCACGACGTGGTAACTAGATAGAAAGACAATTTCTTGAAAAATTTATTACGCAAATTATTAAACAAAATAATTTTAATTATCTAAAAATTTCTGCTACAAAAGAAATTACGCGGTATTCTACAAAGCCTCTTGACTGCTTTTTTGAAAAGCCCCTCTTTTTAGGTCCGCTGACAAAGTCAGTAGACCTTATGCAGTGGACCTGTCGGTCCGTCCATTTGCGCGCGAAAGAAGCAAACTAGCGGGCCCAAGTTTTCCCATAGGTTGGAGCAATGACTAAAAAGATTTTGTAAATGAGCCCAGTGCGCCTTATATTCCGTGAGTACGCCCATGCACTAGGTTCGCTGGCATGTAAAAAATATTGTGTGGTAGCGTGTCAAGCTTCCCTGCCGAAAAAATGTGTACTAATTCGCAAAAGGTGCAAACGTCACTGACGTGCATTCTTAAGTTGGGAAATAAAAGATTGAGAAAATAAAGCTAACAAATGAAAAAGAAATAAAAATAGATAAACTACAAAATAAAGTAAAATAAAACTTAAACTACAAAACAAATAGATAAATGAACTAAAAACAAAGAAAACAAAAATAAAATAAAACAAAATTAAATAAGCAATAAACTATAAAAGAAAATAAAACTAAATATAAAATAAACGTAAATAACGATAAAATAAAATAAAGATGAAAATTTTTCTGGCACAATGTGGTTTAAAACTTGACGTCTCGGTGGGTGATTTTTTCATGAGTCACGAAAGTTTATAACTTGTCTTGCACATAACTCCAGAACGTCTTGACTGATTTTCTTGAAATTTGGAGTAAATGTTCGAGGTATTTCTTCGTAAGTGGATTTCAGGTCCTCTGTCGCAGCCTGCGTCAGTGGGCCTGCGGATCGGAACATTCGACTTGTTGTCTTTTATTAAAGAAACCCGCCTGTCAGCTAGAGCAGGCGAACAACATCGTGCAACTTGCCTTCGACTTGGTTGTCTTCAAGTTATTCGGCATAAAGGCACTAGCATACCTGACGCTTGGGACGCTGCTGATGCAAAGCCTTCATCCATCGGCAGGTCACTTCATTGCGGAACACTACGTAACGGATCCTCGCCAGGTGTGCGCTCAAGAAATAAAAAAGCACTAGCTTTGATTTTGACTATTGAAGAAATAAGAAAATTAGCTGGTCGGTCAACGCGCAACCATCGTTGCAATGATAAAGTTAGCGCTGTCACCAAGATTTTGGAACTGGAAAGCTGACTGATATTTCCCTTTTAAACATACGATACACCTGCTGTTTTGGGGTGCTGGACGAGCTCCTAAGAGTTAGTGCCGTTGTCATAAAGGTACGCCGGCTTTAAAACACTACAAGATGCCAGCTCGCTTTCGTCTAGGAAACCTACTCGTACTACGGGCCAATGAATCTGATGATGTTCAATGTTGGCTATCACGTCGAGCACCACGATTTTCCGTACATCGGTTGTGGAAAGCTGCCACTTGTGAGTATATGGCACATGCCACTCGTAGGGTTGTTCCACACTAGGTATTCGAATGTTTTCCGACAAATTTGCACGTGTCTTTGAGCACTTTTTCACAATTGTTAGACGAATTTTCGTTGCTTTTCGATTTTTTAAACTTCTGACAAACAAAACTACTGTTCACTTTTTCAAAAAGCTGTTTTAAAAATAACTTTCGATTTCTACGGGATATTTTTCAAGCACGCGTCATGGTTTTCATGGCATTTTTTGACTGCGACTTTGCAATATTTCTGACCATTTTCTGGCGTACTAGATGGGGATCCTTTTTCTGCAGAAAGTCTAATCTACGCGCGCGAATCTAATCCAGGGAACGGCCGGTTTTGACGAAAAAACAGAAAATTTTTGGTTCGGTTGTAAAAAAAAACCCGAGTGCGGTTTTTTTTATTTTTTTTTGGGTTTTGACCAATTCGTTTTTTGTTTTTAATCGACACTTTCAGTTTTAATGTTTTTTTCACGGCAGCTTTCTGAAATAGGTGGCCCGGTAAAATATAGAATTATGCTCTCTTTGCCTTTCATCAAATTAGTGATAAACAAATCTCTAAAATCGTATTTCAAAATACATCTCTAAATAAAGAAAAAAAACGAAAAAAGATTTTTTCTTGTTTCACTACAACGGAAAATTTCATCTTTTCTAGATTTTTTTTCCGGCCGCTCTATGAAGTTCTTATCCCTGGTTTGATGGTTTCTTTCCGCAGGTTCGGCAAATTGCTCCCGAGTTCTACGACGGCCTCGTTCACTACAACAGTTGGATTTGGGTACTCTACAACGTTATCGTTGATCCAAAAATGGGTCCGCACTCTCGGATTAAGCGCAAAACGAAAGCCGAGTGTTAATTTGTCAGCGCGGAAAACGATGATTCGCTGAAAACTGACGCAACATCGCACGCACACAAATTCTACGTTGTGGAAACACGGTCGGTCGAGTGCCGGTGTTCCTGCTTGTTTTGATTTTTAGCGCTGGCGGTGCGGCCACGCCCGCCGCGCTTATAGTTTTGCCTGCGCAACAATGGACGATGAAAGAATAGGAGTTGAGACATTGGGGATGTAGCCGAGTCGGGTTCGGCCCCACAGTTCAGTCAGACAAGCGTTTGTCTTGTCTTTTCAGGTTCGAAAAAAGTTTTTGTCTTTTGGGGCCGGGACAAACGTTTGTCTTGTGACCGGAGACAAGACAATTGTCTCTTATTTGTCTTGTCTCAACGTTTTTGTTGATAGCAGTAAACATGTAACACGTATACAAGCTACGGTCAAACAAGCAGAAAAAACAGCATCCCCAAACAAAGGAGCACAGCTATGTACTTGCAGAGCTACTGGAATACCTTTGTTCCACATTGTACCAGGGTGTTCCAACATGTTTCGGCAAAACTAACTTTTGCATTCCGGAACATTCTACAACAGCGTGAAACAAAATGTTCCTGGAGCTCTGCAAGACTTGCTGTGATCTTTTGACATCCGATACACAGCAAGTTTTGCTGTGGGCAGAAACACACTGAAACATCTGGCATCAGCTTGAAACATTTGGATATTCAACGATCTGGGCTTGATGGTACCGTGCCCAAAATGGTATTATGATAGTATAAGGCACTAATAGAGGATATTGGGAAATTCTAAGTTAAACATCCAGTTACTTTTTTACTCTTCGTGTACTGCATGCGAAGGACTTTACAAAAGTTCCGAACAATCAGATTTTGGAAGGCAACACATTCACAAATTTTCAAATTCAAAAGAAAGCTGTATAGTACTCGACGCAAATATTACTAAACATTTTTGAATTTTGAGCCAAAATAGTGGTAACAAGAACTATCACTGTTAGAGGAACTTGTTGAAAGTAGGCCACTTTCGATAGTTTGAAAACACTTTATAGTCGCAACAGTATATATAATTGCAACGTTTAATGAATTTGCGCTAATAAATGTTGTTAACAAGCCCGGCGATGAAAAAACGTTTCAAAGTGTTCTTGTTTCACAATAAAGATCAATCACTATTTTGGAATAAGAATTGTGCTTTTTATCGGCGCAAATTTTCAGAAATTAAAAAAATGAAAAACCGGGAATTTTATACTTTAAAAGACACGACAAAAATATGCGTTTTTTGGCACAAGTTTGTCTTGTTTTTTAATGTACGAAACAGTTTGTCTTTGGTTTGTCTTGTCTATTGGGGCGGAAAAAATATATTTCTTGTCTTTGTCTTGTTTAGAAACCCCGTGACAAAGGGAGTTTGTCTTGTCTTTGCTGTGTTGTAAGTTTTTCTCCTAGCGTGCTGACAGTTGAAGAATTTTCAGGCTTCTTGTAAGCGCATGCATATATCACGCTGTCTTTTTCATTTTTTTTAATATTTTATAGCTAATTCTGAGCCCAAACGATGCGCTCAACATGCGAGGGCGCACTGTGGATGAGGTTGAACACACGAATCATCGTGGTGGATGAGAACTTTTCAAAGTTAGCTTCGAACGTTTTCCACATTTTCCAGCAATGACGTACACGCCTTCGCTCTTAGTAATCGCGGAGGTGTGTTTGCACGGTATTGACTTGCAAGGACTTGAAAAGAAGTAATTGCTTTATTTTTGCATCCTGCACGTAGCAGAGAGAGTAAAAAGGGTAGCTAAGTGGTCACTCTTGGGCTATCCCCTATCTCCCACCTATCCACCTATCCCCCTTATTCTCCCATTAAAAAATTCGTAGATCCAGGTAGTGGAACACTTTTTGCTCCAGGGTGTTTAAGAGTGTTCCAAGATGTTCCAGACGATACAAAATTTCCTATACCATATTTTTTTATTGCCGTGCAGGATGCTTTCGTCGGCTTTGCCGATTCCACTTGTGTCTCTGATTGACTTGGAAGCGGGTGTCGCGTGTGCAAAACAGAAAAAAAGCCGGTTGATGGTTTTGTTGTCGGTGGTTTGTAGATCCACTAACGCACATTACAGAAAAAATCCCTTGAGCATAACTTCTGACTGCGTCAACGGTTAGAACTGAAGTTCTTGTGGATATAACCTGGGGTAAATGTAAGTTCACTTTCAAAATGGGCCTTGGGGACTAAATACTTCCCCCGTGTGCCTCACCAGTAGGGCCTCTACCACGTGAAAATAACGTTCTTTGCGCATAACTTCAAAACGGCTGGACGTATTTCGCTCACATTTGGTGTTCCAGTCTCCCTATGAGATGCTTTGAAATTTGGTGTCATCGATAGTTTTGCTTTATTGGTTTTTAAGCGTACTGACGCACATTACATAAAATTCCATTGGCCACAACTTTTGATTGCCTGAACGCATTGGGCTGACAATTTGTACTGATATACTTGTGGAAAGTGTACGTAACAGTTAGAAAATTGGCGTTGTGAGCTAAATACGTCCAGGATGAGTCGCTCCACATGCGAATAGCTCCAAAGCGCTGAACGGACTATACTCATAATTTGGAGACAAATGGAGGTTCATGATCAAAGATTAGCGAAGTGGGATTAATGTGACGGAATCACGGTTTGTTTCCGCGGACAGCCTCGAAGGTCGCCGAGGTGGTGGGTTCTATCCTGGCTGTCCTGAGCGACGAGAACGAAGAGTCAAACGACGTAGCTTGTTTACCATCAAGAGACACAGCAAAACGACAGACGACTGACGATCTATGCATAGGAAGCATCACCCTTTCTGGTGCTCACAGAACCAGACTACCCAACCAGTCTAGCAACAAGTAAATCGGCAAAGCCGAAAGGCATCCTGCCGTTTGACAAAAAAAAGCACGAGCAAACTTGCAAAAACTTCAG
>JAQGBB010000853.1:0-16127 GCA_034691745.1 Prismatolaimus dolichurus
CCCTCCCCAGAAGCTGACGTCAGTTGTGCACGGCCCCTAGCCGAGAGCTTCACTGCCCTCTTATGGGGGTGAAACACTGGCATAAGTGTGCGGATCAGAAATTTTAGCTTTTGGAAAATATATTAAAATTTTGCAAATCTTGTATGTCGTCTACATGAAAAAATATTTAATTCAAATTCCCACGCTGCGATGGGAGGAATTTTGAGGCAGTGTTGCAATTGGCGTGCAATGGCTGCAGTAGGTTTGCAGTTCTTGACTTCCTTTCTACTGCATAGACCTAGTGGTCAAAACAATTTTGGGCTAAACCTCCTCCGCTCTGCATTTGCTGTAAACAAACCGATATCACCTCATTCTGCATGAAATTAGCAACAGAATGCGCTCAAGAGAAGAAGCTCGTCCTAATTCACTTATAATTTTTCGTTTCCTACTGGCGTGTGCTATAAGAATAGCCATGTAATAACAATGCAAGCAAACAGGAATTCAAGATGGCTGCCGCAAAATCTGCATTTGATTTGCTTCCTTACATTGTTATTCTTATAGCACATAATACCGCTACGCTAGGTTTTGAATTAAATTATAGATGGATTTCACATGTAGACCAAGTTTGCAGCTTGGTTGTTTGCTATGGAATAGGGTTTTTGCTTTGAAAAAGCTTTACCTCATAGCCGAAAATGTGCTCTTTCAAACAAACTATTGCTTACCACTATGTCTATTTTCCTGAAAAGTTTTAGCCCTCCATTTGGGGGTTTTTTACCAATGGGCACCGCTTCGCTGGGCCACGACAACGGAAGTGCACATGTAGTATCTACGGTTCGAGAATTTTTCAATCTTCTTGTTCTTATGAGGTTATGTTTAACTACCGTTTTGTTTTGCAGTATTTGTGTTCTATCAGCGTAGTTGTCTCCTTGATTTTGAAAAAGATTTGACAAGTTTTTTAGCACATTCTACCGAGAAGAAACAAGTGCATGAATGATATACAGTCGGTTAACGACGCAGCTGAAAGCATACTGAGCGTACATATCGGCCAAAACGATCCAAGAAATTGCCGCTCACCGCTCCTTAGTATTACCGGTTGAAGCAGAGAAAAACTGAAGACCTGATATCATATAAGATATGCCGAAAGTGGCTCTGTTGTTCAGTTGTCGTCGGAACGTATACGTTGTTGTTGTCAGTAAGACTTTAGATGAACAACGTTTTTTCGACAAGCGACGCAAGTGGACCGAAACGAAATTAACGACGGTACTTTTTTCAAACGTCTTTCTCTCCCTACTCCAAGATATTTTTACAAAAAAGTCCCTATGACTCCCCGTTCGTATTAATACTACACGCATACCGTAACCGTCCGTCGAGAGATCATGCACACCTCGTTAACGACGCAGCTGGTTTCCATCGTTCGTGCCTTTGTACAACTTAATTTCTCCTGGCATATTTATATACCACGCATTGTTTCAAATTATCAAACGTTCTTAGGTTGCGTGCGTACTGCAAACAATTACTACCCGGAACGTACTGATTGCTGCCCGAAAGAATGGATGCTTCGTTGTCGCTCTAATCCGCACGCGCGATCGACGAGACAACTTGAGCAGCCATACCCCTGCGGCTAATATAACGACCCTTGTAAACGGGCAGCATCAGCATGGGTTCTAATAACGAAACGGTGCAGCAAAGGCGACATCGAGAGAAGGCTTACAGAGTCGTCATTGGCTCTGCGACATTCCTCGCTCTTTTCACAATGTTCTCGACCTTTTTGCTCATACCGCTCACCGACAACCGAATAGCTAGTCTGCAAGCGACGACGCTGCTCAGGACTGTTGAGTGCAAAGTAAGTCCTATTACATAGCAAGCTAATGTCGGGCACCGACATGACTACGAACTGCCCATTGCACTAAATTCTGGCATAAAAGTGCGTTTTTAAAGCTTGAATGCTGCGATGGTCAATCACCAATCTAGATGTTTGAAATTTATTGTGAAACCCTTAGCAAAGCCGCAGGAGATCGAAAGTGTTCGAAATTGGCGTTTCGCATTTAGATACGGGAAGCTAGAACCTTGGTCTGGAGAGACTTTACGCTAGTTAAGGTCACGTGGCGGAGGTTCGGTTTTCTTATGAACTCACCATTACTAAAAACACTAGAATATTTATAAATGTTACCGGCATTATTGGAAACCAGGCATTTCTAGAAACACCTGAGGTTCTGACAGGCATTGCCGGAAAAATGTATTTTGACATGAAATTTATTAAGCTGTCAATCTATTATCCTTTAGCTGTGAGTATAGGCTTAAGTGTGCTTGATTAACATCCGCTATCAACTCTATATATTAAACTGATATCCAAGTCGGAAGATAACGACGGAAGTAGTATCTTTGGCCACCTACTTCCGAAAATACCTGCCGGAAACTCAGGCGTTTCTAGAAATGCCTCATTTCCAGTAATGCCGGTAACATAAACATCCACAGGGATATGCTAGTCGAGAAGGGTACGATTGTCAACTAATTTAGTAAGTCTATAGTGCAACCCCAGCTATAAATTTAGCGCTGACACGGCATTCAAGAGTGAAAGTTTCATCAGGGTGGTCCAGCTTTGCCTTCTATTGCGTTCGCATACCGTCACGACTCGAGGTGAACCCGATCTGTTGGCCTACATTTTCTCAAACAAAAAGAAAATTTTGCAAAACCTAAGAACGTCTTGAATCGACTAAAAACCGGCTAAACTTCTGTCTGACGCGGCGTCGAACTTGAATGAAAAATTTGCACCGCTCTGCCTAGTTTTACGTCTTCTTTTTAATTAAAATTGTTTTTAACGCCGTAAAGTGGCTCTTGTTCATGATAAAGTTTTTTGCTTTTTCGCATTACGCGGCACTCTGTTTTTAACGACACTTGCTGGGCGAGAAGTATCGCCAAACTTTGACTCAAGCGAAGTCGCAGTATAACGGCGAACTTTGATGGTGTGACTGTGACACAGATAAAACACATTAAAACGAAAAGGCAATTTTGCAACTTTAAAGTGAGGCATTAGCGTGGTGATAGAGGAAAACGTAGCGGAAGATAAATGACGTCTGGCAAGGGGTACGACCATGCGACCACCTATGATGACAAAAAGCGTAATTATTATCACAATTTAGTACACCCAAGACGTGAACATTAGGGAACGAAAACCACGTGAGGCTGTTTCCAACTCAGCGTTGCACCAACTACCAAATAGCAAACCAACGTGAGATACCAATGAATTGGTGCCGCTCCCTCCCTGCGCTATCTATAGATTATCACAGACTTGGATCACCTCGCAATTCAGACCTGAAAAAAGTTTGTGTTAGGTCTCCTGTATCTCGATCAAATTCTACGTTTATGTCTTTGTTGCTCCCCTCGTTTATAGAAGAGTATGAGGGATCTTGCACTCCATCTTCGCAGTACGCCAAGACTAGCTGTCAGCAGTGTTAACTCAACAGCATCAAGCAGTCGTTTCACTCGAGAAGCAGACTCATGTTCGGGTATATAACGCATGTAACATCTCATTATTGTGCTTCGTACATCAACGATGCTGTGCTTTCATAGCCTGCTGCATCCCTGGTAATCCAGGAGTTCCTGGAGCTCCTGGCAAGAATGGCAAAAATGGCAAACGTACGTTCACCCTATCAGTTCAAAGCTGGCGCCTTCTGAAATGTTTTATTTTAGCCGGTGCACCGGGAGTTCCTGGTCCACCTGGCAAGCCTCCGCCAACGTGCACACCGGAGAGCATACCGCCTTGTCGGCCGTGCGAGAGAGGACCGGCAGGAAAACCAGGATATGCTGGGCCACCAGGTAGGCTGTCATCAGGCGAGTCGGAACGGCCTACCTTTATGGTTTCTCTTTCATAAAAACCCATACGACCCTTGAAAGATCTTCATTTCGCTTCATGAAGCAGAGCATGTTTTTTGCGAATTCGCTTCCCTTTAGTTATTTGGTAATAAATCATGTCCTAGGCCCACAAAGTTACTTATGTGCACACCCAGGAGAATCGTGCACACCTGCACGTATTAAAACATCGCCTTCGGATATAGGCGACCTACTCTTGTATTTTGTGCGAAGCGACAAGAGCAGTTTTTTAAATTAATTAGTGCATTTTAGAATACTGCTGTGACACTAATACGTTAAGATTTCACTTTTTTTCTCTAGGTGATGTTGGCCAAAGGGGGCCGCCAGGCGCTCCCGGCAAGGACGGGTCGCCTGGAAATCCTGGGCCAGCTGGAGCCGCTGGAAAAGCTGGCGAAAGCGGTAAACAACAAACTATATCGACGATTATTTGATCTTTATTGAGCGCATAATCGTTTGAAGGTCCCGATGGATCAGTAGGCGAACCAGGCAGATCTCAGACCGTAAATAGAGCAGACGTCGGCGAACAAGGTCCACCGGGAGAACCTGGTGAGCATCTTGTATAACCTATGTAAATCGAGCGAATGCAAATATTCGTCGTCGATTTCCAATTCTATAGGTCCTGCAGGCCCACCAGGAGCTCCAGGTATATTACTTTACAGGACGTGCCTTCTTGCATGTATTTAAAAGTTGCATTTGATGCTAGGTAGACCCGGTGCCGACGGTGCACTTGGTCCAACGGGAATTAGGGGACCTAAAGGTAGCAGACAGAGTCGGTGACCCACATGTGCGAGCATACGATTCAGGGCAGAAAGTATGTACTAGGTGCCAATGGTGCCGATGGTCCAATTGGCAACGATGGTCAGAACGGCCCTGCTGGTGACCTTGGTCCGACATCTACATCGAAGTCCGCATGCCCGGTAGGCATTCTATTACTGTGCCCTAATATTTTTCAAACGAACTTGATAACATTTGAGGTTTACTGCGGCGAAATTGTGACATACGACACCGGCAACGTGTAAGTCCCTCAGTTGCTTGCCAGTTCTTTCCTTTCCCTCAAAAATGAGCACTGCTGACTGACTGACGTTTTATAGTACAAGCAATGGACTAGTGCTCATCGAGGTCGATCAATGCACGGAGCTAGTCCCTGAGCGGTTCCTACAAAATCACGTCGTGCCCGACGCTATAAGAGTACCACCGCCATGCTTGTGCGAGGTTTCCTATCAACGGACGAAAGTTTATCTGGGCAACCTTCTCTTCCTCGCTGACGTATGTATGTATCACGCAGTCCAGGTAGTTCTGCCCGTTGGCCAATTGCTGGTGTTAGCTAATTTCCTTTGTAACCGAAGGAAAATCCAAATCATACAGTTTAAATGATTTGAAAATGTTAGGCTTCTTAGGCTATTAGGTTGCACTTATTGTTCCGTCCATTATATGCTAACACAGGCAATCGGCCAATCGGTATAGCAATACCTGAGCTGCGTGATAATTAGACATACGATGTGTCGCCACGGCGTGTTACCATAAACACAGATCTTTATCCGCTAACAGGTAAAAGACATACCAATCGTGCTCCGATACCCATTCGTTAAGAAAGGCCACTACACGCTGATGATGTTTGGTATGATAAAAAGCTGTTCAATAAATAACGTGTTGTGAACACCGGCTTGCTATGACACTATAGATCTGGACTATCCCGGCGCAAAGAATTTCGGAGAACGCAGTTATCTCTACTGGCTCGTCGTCAACATTCCGGGTCTCGACTTTATCCGCGGTGACACCCTTTGCGAGTACCAGGCGCCGCACTTCGAAGCAAATAGTGGTACAAGAAGAAGCAGACAGAACGTGTAAATAAAGTGTCAATGAGAACCTTCTCCGACCAGGTCGACATCGGTACATCTTTCTCGTCTATCGTCAAGAGAAGAAAATAGTAGCATCAACGCTAATGAAGACCATCGCTGCGAGCGCGAAAGAAGGACGCAGCGGATTTACCGTCGAGAAGTTCCTTTCCCTCTCGACCGACTTCCAGAGGATACCGATTGCCGGAAATCTCTTCTTGTCCGAAGCGTTTGGCTTGACTCCTGGAGATGCGGAACTGGCTGGGTATAAATCATACTCAAGAATCGTTTCAACCTTTGGCTTTGCCCCACTGTTGCGAACTGAGCTTTTCGTTTTCTAGTGAACACAGTATAGACATTGTGAAAGCGTTCCAGTCGTCTATTATCGTCCCACGGATTATCGCATCTCCGCCGACGTACTTCTGCGAGGTACTGACGTGGGATGCCGAGTTATCACCTGCTTTGACGACAGTACTGCCTCTTTTCTAGCTACAATTCGAGTCTGCAGCTGACGGCAGCAATAATGGACAAGCGTTCCACGCCGTAGGGGGCAACGTTGCCAAGTTTAGTCAAATTCAGAAACGAAAGGCGATCGCTTTTCCACTTCAAAAGGACGTCTTCCCACGACCACTGCACACGCTCATTTTGATTTCGTTCAGCGGTCAGTATCATTCTTCGCTCTGGGCTTATCCATATATGAAGTCACCTAAAAATTCAAATTTTTTTACCCCCTCCCCTCCTAATACATGAACATAGGCTATCTTTTACAAGTAGTGCCACCTTCCATGGAAAAGTTTTTCGATCCCCTCCGCTCGGCAGGTGACGTCATATGTGGATGAGCCCTCTCGAGCTAATGCACTGCTCCCATGACCGTTTGCTGTCCGTCTTACAGCTAGCAACCCGAGTGTGCTCCATCTCAACTGGCTCATTGTTAACATGGACACGAACGTCTGGACATCTGGACAACAACTTTTGCAGTATATTCCTGGCACGGAGGTCACAGGTTAGCCTTCTGCATAGACATACCAATACGGCGCCACGTTAAGTTTACTTTTTGACTTCTCCACCACTTCTTGATACGTATATCTGCTGCACATAAAACGTCCTTTTCGGAGAGATCAGACACTTTCCACTCCACACGCGATGTCGATTGCTTCCAGTGCGTCAACTCACTCAAACTTTCTTCTGCTTTCAGAAGAACGTTACTACGTCATCCTCATCTACGTTCAGGAGCAATTTAGCGTTGTAAACGCCGGCAACGCAGCCGAAGCCGCTGGCGTAACACCATCGCGCGAGAACTTCAACCTGCAGGAGTACACTCGAGTTCGCAGTCTTTCATTGCTTGCTGGAAACTTTTTCATCGTGCGACCATAGAGATTGCTTTTGTTCAGCGGGTTTTTCTCCATTCAGTCAGTGCTCAGTACATTTGTGGCTTGTTCTCAGCTCGCTTCCACAACTGCCATCTCAATTTCATGACGAACTCCACGTGCTCTACACGTTGAAGTCCACTGTATAGTTGAATCAAGTGTACATACGAGTAGATGTAGCGTACAGCACTTGCACTAGTATACTATGTTTGGGTGCGAGAAAAAGGTTTTATATCGATGTCGTTAGTGTTGAACACATTTTTGCTGAATGTGATAAAGTCTCTAGAATAATCAGATCGTCGTGAAACAAACTCGGCATTGCGGTCTTAACTAGTGCTACTTACATAACATGTAGGGACTATAAAAATCAAGTGCAGCCAGTCCTTTGACCACAATAGTTGATCATTTCCCGCAGGTCAAAACGTCGTGTACGGATCGATCGAGACTTGACGCTGCTGTAAGCCTTCTACGCGCTTCTTTCTGACCCTCGTTCTTAGCTGGCGACGTCTACTGACGCCAGGAAGGTGTTTTGAATTAGTGGCTCGCGTTGACGTTTTCGGATCGTTTGCGATGACTTCTTCCTCACCTGTACTCTTCGCGACGTCTCGCAGATCGCGGACACTCCGTGTCGACAATGTACGAAAGTCGCTGACTGGAGCACCCTCAGGGGTGCTTGCAAGCGTCGTCATTGAAAGTACAGCTTCACTTGTTGTCAGAGTAGGAGTGTCGCGCTTCAACGATTCAGCGGGTACGTCCGACTCAGTTGCTTGAACTTGAAGAAGTTCGATTTTGCTTTCGTCCTCCAACTCCGTTGGCACATCCGCTTTGGCAGATGTTCTCTTTTCGGCAGTGTAATCAGCGGCTGTCAACGTGAAGGTCGAGCTGCGTACGAGATTGACGGGTGGCTCATCATCGGTGGCTGTCACCGTGAAGGTCGAGCTGCGTCCGAGATTGACAGGCGGCTCATCATCTGCTGCTGCTGCCGCTATTTCAATCGTTTCAGCAGCGCTGCTGCAGGTTCCTGCATGTGACGATGCATTGCAATCGCAATAAACGAAGATGAGGTCATTCTCCGTTTGGGCAAAACTCCGGCTCTTTTCAAACGAAACGAAGCGTGACGCACAAAGTGCGCTTGACGACGCTGGGTTGCGATAGAGAATTTCGTTCGTGAACGTGTCGAATCCAATAAGCACAACGTATTGAGCTACATAGTGAAAGAGTAGATGCACTTCTAATTCGATTAGACTGGCATAACACAACCTGTGAAGTCGCGTTGTTTCCTCCGATTGAAAAACTTTCGTTCCTACATAATTGTGAATATAGCTTTCGTCATAGCCATACTTTCTATTGTACTGCTGAACCTTGCATTCTACGTACTTTCTGACAGTGCGTACAAGACAGAGAATTCGCGTTGACCAAACCGATTGCTGGAACTTTAGCTTTCAGCTGCTTCAGAACGTAGCCGAGCGTAGCACGTCTACAATGCCGTGTGCTATTTGTGTAAAAAATGCAGTGCGCTAGAATATAGTGCATACTCAGCGTGGATTTCGGATCCAGCCTGCAAGATCTCGGACTGCTTGAGTTGAATCTCTTTCCGAGTCGTATATAATTCAACACGCATCTTCTCGTCCAGGAACGCGGATGCCAAGTCGATTGTATTAGTCATCCTCGATGATCTCGAGTCGGATCCAGTATCTGTCGCGTAAGTTGGCCTGTAGTACCTTCAAGGTAAAATCATTAACAGATTTACCCAATATAATACACTGTCAGAGAATGTTTCCTTAGTGTTAAAACATGCGTGCCCGTTAGTTTCGTTTTAATACTGTACTGTGGATGTTATACTACTAGATGTATACACTGCTCAGTACTATACGTGTTATATTGCAATACCAAGATGCTGTAGATACTATACATTGGTACGTACCGCGCTGTGGTACGCTTAGAATGTACATACGGTATTCCCAACGCATTCTAATTTAGTGGAGTGTAGTTGAGCGTGTGTACACGTACTCTTATGTTGAGTAAGCACCTTGGTACGTACCGTAGTATACCTCGACTGGGCTACGTACTTTTGCATCCTGCATAGAGTTGCACGCAGCGTACGAACAAGATGAGGCTGTAAGAATTTGTCCGCCCCCACCACCATAACGACCCACCGCTTTCCACTGCTGGATTTATATCGAACTGTACAAACGCAGGGTGCATCTTCCGGCCCTGCCGATCCACTTGTCTATGTATTCGTATACACAAAGTAGCTACTACATACTCTAGTGCATGACGTACCGCATGACGTCTTCTGTTACAGTACGTCACCGCACAACGTGCTCTACCTTACTGCGGTACGTACCACCCAACTAAGACACGTACCGTACGTCAGTTGTACGTATGGTGACTTGGGGCGAATGGGCGTTGTATAAGCTATCGTAATGCTAAATTAGATTGGCGCACGCTTCTTCTAAGCGATATTGGGCACATCCTGATTAACAAACATGGAATTCTCGCATTGGACTGAAACAGCTAATACGCGGATAGGTCCAGAAGTGCACACCTTAGCACCATATTAAAGCACGCTTCGGCCGCCGCGTCTAACGAATTGGTCTCTTGTCGGACGTGAGGTACACTTTTATTGAACTCGATTGTCGCTGGTTCATACTCCATCGTTTGACTCTCATCTCCTTCACTCGACGTTGAAGGTTCAGAGGAACAGAAAAACCGCCGCATGTGCAGAAGCTGAATCCTTGCAAATACATTAGCTCAATCACACGACATCACTTGCGAGATACCAGCTGAATGTCGCCCAGTGATTGACTCAACGCCCTTCACCTGTTGCACAAGTGTACCCATATAATTCCGTCTTCCACTTCTTAATGTACTTTGTTTGAGCTGTTGCTTGGGAAACATACAAAGACAAGTTGATCCGAGTATTTCCCCACCTGCCCGTTACGTCAGAGATAATCGCCGAAAGTGACCTCTGCAGCTTGGTCTAACTAAAAATGTCTTTCTAACAGCAAAGCAGTTAATCAGTGAAAATGTCCGATGGAATGCATCAGTTCTTTCGACGAGCCCACGACGCGGCAAAGAACGTACAAAACAAACAATATAAAACAACGTCAATAACTAACGCAAATGATCGAAATAACCAGGAGAATAAACAGAGTAGCGAGTATAATACATGGTGTAAAGCATATGAAAGAATAGGCACAAATCAGTCACAACGAAGGGCGTATCAACTGTACAATAAGTGCATCACCGTTTCATTTCAAATCCAAAAATCACAGTCATCCATCTCAACCACAAGAGAAAGCAGAGCTAAAATCAGTCCCATTCGCACAAAGCGTGAACCGCCATCAAGATCGCGACGGAGTATAGATAACTCGCAACTGTTCAATAAGTGACATAACAAACGTGTTTCCGCCATATTCTCCAATCAATTTGACCGCCCTAAACATCCTTTCTGTCCATATGCAAAGGCGAATCATACCTGTCACCCACCTCGTCTCAAGTTCGACAAGCTTCTTCCTCGTGTAATCAAACGAGCCCGCCTTCTCAAGCAGCTCGACACAATACTTCTTCACTTCAACGCACGTCGGTTTCTGACGGAGAATCTCTACAAAAGTGCACACGTACATCTCACAGGAGTGAAGTATTTATACAAAAAAGTTGTCAACTAGCACATACGTAAAACTTGAGAGCCCCGTTCGTCACCACTTCGAATCGCGTGGATAATCGGGAAAGAAAATTTCCCCTCAGTGAGATCTTCACAGAATGATTTCTTTTCAGCGTACTAAAACAACGCGTACACTACGTACAGTACATTAACAATACGTACTGTACAGTGTATATATTACCGGAATTACTGGAAATGAGGCATTTCTAGAAATGCCTGAAGTTCTAGCAGACATTGGCAGAAAAATTCCCCATTTCCACTAACACATGATCGTACTTTTACACACGTCTTACCTCTTTAGAACACAAATTCGCATAGTCATCCCTAATCTGGAAGTACACTCCAAGCGTATTCGTCAACGCCGTATAATCAACACGAACAGCCACGTCCGAAAACAACCGCATCAAGCGAACCGCAAGATCAAACAAACCACCCGTCTCTACAACATCAATCTTCAATATACTATCGACATAAAATAGGTTAAAAGAAAAGTAAAAGTTCAAAAATTAACACTACATCGTCGCTCACTTCGTGACACCATTTTCAAGTACTCATCCTCACTCGGACAAGTGACTGTATCCCGCCAGTGGAGTTCCATTCCCTGTCCACGATGGAGTTCGAGCATTTGTTCTAAATACAATTCCAATTGCGACAACATAGTCGAACCCAACCTTTCCAATCTACCCGTGTAAACAGCAGTCGCCAAAGGATGACCGAGTTCAAGTGTCTTCGCTAGTGCAAGAAAATACACATAGTTGGCCGAATTGATCGTCCTCGCAACGCCGTAAATACTATGCACGACTAAAAGTAGTTAGAGTGGGTAAGGTCTCTGCTGCCCCAATGCAGACACTACATATAAGAAGCGGCATTGCGCATTACGCCTACAGCTCACCGGGTGAACCCCGTCGTAGAATCGAGTTATCCTCAATATCATCGATCCTGCAAAGTACAAGTCTATCCATTTCAACCGCACATGCATGCATCGACGTACTTATGAACATACATGAGACTAGCATTGTGCAACATGTCGATAATTTCAACTATTTTCGCCAGTTTATCGTCGGCAATTTTGAGCCAAAAATTGAACGCCTATTCAATCGAATGCAAGTTGTTTAAAACACCGACATCTATGATCACAAATGGGTCAACGAACCTGCGCCAGTCTTGTGCGAACCTGTTTGCCGGGGATTTCACACATGTATACAAACGGGGCGAGAAGAACCTGAAATGTATGTACAGTACATAATAAACAACTTCGCGTTTGCGAAATAACCTTGCTAATATTCACAAACTGTCGCTAATATAACGAATAATAAAAAAACGTTCATTGACCTTCTCATCCTGATCCTCAACCCGATCGGAAGACGAGTTCGAACCGCGTCCGACTCCGTTCTGTTGACATACTGAAACCGCCGTAGCCGACATGACTGAGCGAAGACTTAAACAAAAAAATCCGCGAATAAAATGAACATAAAAATATTTTCCAGGGGTTCGTCAATCCACACTGCTAGACTACTTCCTCGATCAATCTTTGCTCGGCTGATCAACAGCTCAAACCAGATGACGATTCAAACATAGAACAAATATTGCTTTACAATGAAAAACGAATATACTAAACAGTATATATACCGTCTACAACACACAGTAAACCTGCACGCCATTCTTCCTCGTTGCTTCTGACCACATTCTACATCTACACTTAGTGTACAGCTACCGTAGTCGACGATAAACCAGTTCAATCATTGCTCTCTTCGTTCCTGCAATCGCCACTCATCGTTTAAGAAACTTGTTTCGAAACTCTTCATTCGAAAGCTTCGTCGTCGCGGCAGCAACCGCCGGTGCTGCAGGCTGCACCGGCGCAGCGGGAGCAGCCGGCGCAGCGGAAGCAGCCGGTGCAGCAGCCGGTCTTTTCGCCCCCATCTTCTCCGCCCTGTGCGCCGCCACATCCATCTTCAACTGCCTCGGCGCAAACGCATCCACCCGACTTCTCTGCCTCGCGCCTTCCCTCGCCGAAGAGTCCTCCTGTTGAAAAGCCTCTCTCCCCCCACCTCCACGTTCAGGTGGATTACTAACCACAACCTCAATCTGTCGTCCCTCCACGGTCATTCCATTCGTCGCATCAATCGCCTTCTTAGCAGCCTCCTCATCATCAAACTCAACGTACGCCAGTCCTTTGGACTGTCCGGACTTGAACGTCACGACTCGAACACCTTTCAATCTCCCATACACACCGAAGATGGCTTCAAGTCGAGCAACATCAACACTCGGATGAAGTTTCCGAACAAAAAGTTTATTCTGTTCCAAGCCGGTTCTGTACCGAAATTGAGGTGCACTCGCTGCTTCGGTTGCCGAAGGAGCCTCGCCAGCCTTCTGTTTGTAGACAGAGACGTACATCTTTCTCGTACCATCGATCGGGAAAGTATCGAGACGAAGAGCCTCTTCAACTGATGAGGGATTTTCGAATTCAATCGATCCGAATCCTTTTGATCGACCTGTCGCTGGATAGCGTGCAAGTGAGACACAGTGAACACGACCGACCCTTGATTCGAAGAAGGAACGAACATCGTCTTCACTGAGCATGAAACTGAGATTGCTGAGAAACACTGTACGATTGGGGTCAAATGATGTCGGTTTTCGTTGCTGGCCTGATTCGTCGAGCTTTGTACCACCTCCGTTGATGGTTTCAGTTGTCTTTCTAGCTTTCTTTGCTGGTGGTGCGAGTGAAGGAACGGCGAAACCATCAGAATCGCGAACAGAATCGGTTGACTTTGAAGCTGTGACGGGTGAAGACTTGTTTCGAGCCTGTGCAAAAATGTGCAGATTACAGATCATCTGCAAGATAAACGTGTGCATATTTTAAATTGTCATAAAGACACTTAGGGATTATAGATATTTAACTAAACGCCTACGGGGGAGGGGTCGGGCCAAACATGAAATCATGTGTAAAAGATAGCCTATCTCCCATGGGGAGGGTGGGGGGAGGTAAAAAAATTCAACTTTTTCGTTCACGTAAATTATGGACGACCCCTTAGCGAAAAACCTGTTTATGTGCAATCTCTTGTAAAATAAACTCAACACTTACTGCATCATCCTTTCGTTTCATCTCCTTCGCTGGTTCCCGTTCACGCACTCCCTGCTGTCGTTGCACCCTCTCCCCCGTCGCTCGCTGCTCATTCCCACCTCTTTGATTACCACTTCGCTTGTTCGGCGTCAAATTACTCCGCGCCGGTCGTTCACCCCCATGCATCTGCGCCACCACCGGCACCTTCCTTTTCCTCTCCTTCCTCGCCCGCCTTACCTCGACAAGATTAATCGCAGCCCTCAACTCCTCCACACTCCCTTCCTCGCGTTCAAATTGCACCAGTGCTTCCGCAACCGAGTCCGGAAAGTCCCTCACAGCTTCGACCGCCTTACGCAGCAAACTACGCCGCCCGACCTTATCAGTACCGTCTTTGCCAAAGACCCTTGCAAGCCAGTCGAGTTCCAACCAGACACTAGCCATTTCACGCCAGCTCTCTTCCCAAGAAAAGATATCTTCAGTGTAGATTTCATTCATGCGACGAACCCCACCATCGCCATAGCGTGCTTCGAGTCCCGCCCACGCGCGTCTGTAGCGACACTGCGGATCCCAGAGGGCGCCACCCCGGCCGAACATCGTGCGGAGTCGTTCAGCGCCTGCGGAAAGTGTTGTACTCAACTCTGCAGGTGTCACCCCTCTACGTCGAATAGCGTAGGTATAAGCCAACGACAGTTCGACCGCACTGTTCGGATCTTTTGTGAAGGCATCACTTACGAGACACTCGCGAGTGAAGACGCCGTCGAGGCGTGTCCACCAATCGCCCCCGGAGGCCTCAATACAGAGGAGATAACGGAGCCAGAGTGGGGCTGACCACGGGCAATTGCGTGTGGCGCGTGCGAGCAGGGAAGTACGAAGACGAGGGGAAACATGAGGGTTAATTGTGTCGAGGTCGAGAGCTTTTGCGTAATCGAGCCAGAGGTCGGCGCTGAGACAGAGTGGGGCTGTTTTTGAACCGGAGGAGAGGGCGCGTTCGAAGGTGCAGGAGATGCGGGAGATTGCGGTGGAGATGTCGGGGTGATGCTCGAGTCGTTTGTACATCTCGTATGTCCAATACGCTCGGAATGCATCGAGCAGAGAAATGGAGTTGTCGGGGGTCTTTAGAGCTTCATCGAGGCGGTTCTCGAGAGGTAATAGACGATCTTTTAATTCGGTCTGACAGAGCTCGTACTGGGAACGCACTGATCCGTCGTCGGGTAAGGAGTTATCTGCTAGGAATGCTTGGTAGTCATCGAATGCCTACAAAAAAGTGGAGAAATGCAAACTCTGTCGTCTTCAAAACATTGAATGCGATGCGTTCATAAATAAGAAGACGCGTACTTCTTTAACGTCGAGCAATGGTGTGTTCAACTCTCGTTTGAAAATGTTAAGAACACGTTGAACTTGTTCGCTATACTCTGTCGACTTCTCGCCGTTGTTCAGCAATTCTAGTTGAGCCGCTTCATACGTACGATACACATCCCAGATGATGCAACCCTTCTGAACCTGAAGATCAAACAGGAAACATTTGACATTTGCTTTATATGCACAAATAGTGAAGCACCAACTAAGTCGATTATACGTACATGTGATCCGACAGAGTTTACAGCTGCCTCGAAAACTTCACGGGCTTCATTCGGTTTGAGAGCACCGATCGCCCATTGGCAGTACTCCAACCACAATTCGCACGACGTGAAATCGCAAATTGCGCGCTCAAATAATGCTCGGACTTCTTCCTTGTCCGTTCCGACCATTATTTCGTCTTGAATCCACGCAAGCCAAATGTCGGGCATTAATGGGAAACGCTGACTCATACGCTCTCGTGCACGTCGTAACTTGTCAAATTCACCAGCTTTTCTAAAAAAACGAGCAGAACATCGCGTACAAAGGAAGAAGGAAAATTAACTAACTGTCCATCCTACCGCAAAGCTGTGATGAGATCGGAATGCAACAAATAATCATGACCGTTGTCTTCAACTTTTTTCTCCAGCTCCGCGATGTGCTGCTCAGATACTTCTTCGTCCATTGCTTCGACGTCGTCCACGTCGTCGTTTTCTTTGTCATCGTTTTCTTCGTCACTCATGTCAGAATTGGAACTCGATGAATCCTCAGTTGCCATTGCAATCGATCAACCAACACTAAACTTTGGAGTGACCTCAAAAACGAACGCCAAACGTTGTCTGGAGTCAGTTTAAAAACCGAAAACGAATTTCGCTGTTTAAAAAGGTCTTTGCATAATTTTGTAAGTGTGTCGTGATCATTGGCCTGTTGCTAATTTACTTACCTACAAATATTTATTTCTATCGACACCAATATTTTTCGAAAAATACCTAACCTCCCATTGTTGTGCTTGC
>JAQGBB010000854.1:0-16125 GCA_034691745.1 Prismatolaimus dolichurus
CACACACACGGATTATGGTCGTGTAGCCGCACTTGCTTTGCTGCCCTCTGTGCGTCAACGTATCGCTTTTCTTTATGCCTCAAGGTGCATCCAACTTGTTATTTTCTCCTGCGACGGAGATACAGACAATGGCTCATAAATGCCATGGTCGCGTGGAAGTAGGATTGGTAGTTTGGGCCTGCCGCCTGCAGGCCCCCTATTAAGACAAATTTTTGGAAGTGCTCCCCAATTACCAATGAACTTTTTTTGAGTTACCGAAATTGGTCAAAATTTTTCTATAATGCCCACTTTTTGTGCACATTTTCTCTATAAATTTTTAAAGTATGGTGTAGCCCTTACCACTTTATTCCCGGCCAATGTCTCGACATTTTAGCAGGGGTAACTCTTACTGTTTTTTGCACTGAAAATTGAAGCTCAGAAATGGGGCGTTCCAGCGGGTCCCCGCGGAAATGGTGGTCTCGAATCTCGCATGCGGTCAATGGTGCCAAAGCGCCACCTGGCGAGCCGGACCCTACTTGGTGCGCGGTCGATGCAAACAATATTTAACCCACCCGCATACCCAGACGCTTTGAATGAGCAAAAAAAATGCATAACAAACGTGTATTCGAATGCATATCGGACATGGGCATTCTGCGTGTCGCCAGAGTTTTTTTTCCACACTATTCATTTTCGGCCCGCGAACTACGTACGCGTGGTCTTTGCACCCGTAGCAGATGTAGTTCTGCGTTGACGGGAACGCCGATATCGACAAGCAGTATTCGCATGTTGTCGACTTACAATCGGCAACACTGCAGACAAACGCCTCGACGGTCTTGAGCTTGTGGTTGCACTGGAAGCAGCGCGTGTACGTTGTGCGCGACGACGTCGCGATCACGGCTAACGAGCTGCTCGACGATAAGCTTTCCGCATGCGGCAAGGCGCGGTACACCTGCGAGACGCGGCTCATCACCGAGCGTGGACGCCTCTGCGGCTTACAGCACCTAGAGAAGGCCGATAACTTGTTGACCATGTTTAAGGCATTTCACTCTTTCTTCCGCAATTTCGACGGCATTCGAGTACAGTCCATGACCCAGAACGCCAAAAGAGTTGCAACGGGTCAAGCTCTGCGATGGCCAGCGGTCCTCCAACCGGTTCACGGAAGAAGGGAAAGGGAGCAGTAAAAAAAAGGCGTACTAAAAGATCGCTTTCGATTTGGAAAACAGCGGTAGCCGTGCCGTAAACGCCTGTGATATGTATAATATAATTGTCCCGAACACCGTCTGACCCACTGTATTATGCTAGAATCAGTGCTGAAAGTTAGATTATAATCGATATGCATCATAAGTCATTTACAACTTATTAAAAAACAGAACCAATAAAAAACCGTTTTCGGCTCGGTTTTCCCAAAAACGGGAAATTTCAAATTTTTTTGGTTAACCGAAAAGGCCGGCCGTTCCCTGAGCGATATGTCTCACATCGACGTGGCTGACCGTCTGAATGTTTCAAGGTGTTATGGCGTATTCAAAAACACTGCACTAACAGCATTTGTTTGCAGGATATCTTTGCAGACCTCAAAGTCATCCTGCACAGGATATCTTTTTTGGGCGTAGGCTGCAGAGTTTCAAGAAGCACAAAGTGACTGCTGTGTTAAATTCAACCACGCATGAGGGAAGGGTAGGTACAGGTGAGTTTACCCCCGGCCCCCTCCCCACCGCTTGAAAAAGTTTTCTGGGGCCCCTTCCCGGTGGGAGGAAAAAAGGAAAATCGAATATTTGGTGAAAAATTTTTTAAATTTGATTTTTTAAATTTCGAATAACTTGTCATTTTTTTAGAAAATTTGCGAAATCATGCCTGAATTCAATACAGTAGGAGCCACACAGTTATGGCATCAGGTATAAAAATCATTCATTTTTCGCACCGCCCTCCCTCTTCCACTCGATTTTCCAGGGCTTTCATGCTTTTCAAAAGTTTTCACGGGTTTCGAGTTAATTTTGAAACTTTTTTGAGTTTTACCGACGCCATTTCCAACACTAGTGTACACGTTTCGTGCATTTGCTTGAGCTTTTTGCGAACTCGTTTTGTTGAAAGACCGTAAGCACCCGACCTTTACCGCACACAGAGAAAACTGGTGCACACTCATCGTTATTACGCGGGAAGTGCCAATTTTCGCAACAATCAACGACTTTGAACACGAGCCGTAGGCGTACTCGTATTTGTTACAACACCGCCTGGTCGGGAATCTTAAACCAAATGTTTTTCAATCAATGTCAAACGTGTAAAATCGCTTTGATCTTGTCGTTGTTGGCCGCAAATATGTGTGTGCTGCGGCTGTGTCCAACGTCACTTGGTTGGCTTGCTATGCTGGTGACGGTGATAGCCAGCTTAGCTGCGGATAAGGAGACCCAAATTTGCCTCGACGGCAGTACCATCTTGGGCGGCCTCCTGTCAATCGGTCTTAACGACAACTGGCAGCCGAAAAATACGGGAGCGGCCACATGCGGTGAACCAATAAGCTACTTCGTCGTGCAAAGCGAGTCGATGCTCTTCGCTCTTCAACGCGTCAACGCGATTCTTCTTAACCGCATCGGCGTCGAGCTCGGTTTCTGGGCGTTCGACACGTGCAACAGCGACACCGTCGGTGAAATGCTCGTGATGAGCGAATTTATGTCCAAGCCTGCACTACAGGATGGGGCTGCATTTGTCCAACCACCGTGCGCACATGACCAGCGTCCTCGGCGTCTCCTCGCCTTCGCAGGGATGAGCACAAGCTCACTCGCTGTGAAGCTTGCCGACAACGGCTTGAGCGCTCTGGTTCCGATGCTTTCGACCTACGCGACGTCGACGAAAATGGAACTCAAGCACAACACGCTAACGACGCAACCGCTCAACGACATCGAAACGCAGGCGATCGCTTCCGTTCTGCTCCACTTCGGCGTCAGAAAGGTCACTATCGTGAAGACGTCGCACGACAACCGCGAGTACGTCGACGATCTGACGGATAACCTCCAAGTGGTTCTCGAGCATTGCTCGAAGCACATACATACAGTTGAGACTAAGGTGGTTTCAGTCCTCGATAAATCCCTTGCGGGCAAGCTCGTCAGCGATGCTATCGTTCTGATCGCCGACAACAGCGACACGGAGCAGTTTTTCAGACAACTTTCCTTGGAGAAAAATCTAAGCGAAAAGTTGTTCGCTGTGGGCGACGGAATCGCGGCGATCATGAAGAACATGATCGATCTCGGACAACGTCAACTCGTGAAGAAGAATGAGAACTTTGACGCTTATCTTCGGAACGTCACGCTGGCACAAAGCTGCGCTCGGAATCCGTGGCTCGCGCAGCTCATCGCGAAGCAGCATCGCAAGTGCGAGTATAACTGCAGCCGAGAACGTGTTTCCTAGTCGGCGAGTGCAAGGAGAAGCAACGTTGTTGTACTGGCGACGAAAAGCTGATTATTGGCGCGGAGGAGACACACGCCATTCGAAATGCTCACTTTGACAGCATGGCGGCTGTTTCGGTCGCACGCGCTCTACTCGACCTTCATCGCCGACTCTGTAAAGGGGTGCGCGGATTTTGTGACAAATTGCAAGCCGTGAGTGGCGATGAACTATTCAACACCATTCTTGCGGTCTCGACGCAAAACGGCAGCGAGGAAGATGCTTTCGGTAGCCGAAAGAGTGGTCCGCCCTATCTGACTGTCTCACAGTTTTGTGAGGTCTCTAACGGCACATTCGAATGGACCGACTTGGGGTCGTTTGACGGTAGCGCACCGCTGACGTGTGACAATTATAACGAGAGGTTGAGACACGTGAGTTTCGGAAATTTTTCGATTCCCATCGCTCCTTCGGGAACAGCGCTGCCACCTGTAACGGGTTTGCAAAACAGAACACTCGGAAGCATGGATATTATAAATATTTGATTCTTTCTCTTTTCCAGGATCCAACACGTCGTATCTTCTCATCCTTGTTCCCGTGGGTGCTATAATAATCGCCGCTCTGTGTGCCACAGTAGTGATTCTGAAATTGCGCGACAGTCGAAAGGTACGCATCACTTATCACTCAAACTGTAAACTTCACCACTAAGGCATACTAATGACTCGAGTACTGCCTTACTTGATCGATTGATTGTTTTATTCGTAGTTGCTATGACTACACCGAGCTTATCTGAGCATGCTTTATGGTTCTTTCAGTTTGTCGAAACAGTGAGGAAGCTCGCAAAAATGCACGATGACTTGACAAAGCACAAAGAAGTAGTGCTGGATCCGAACGTCTCCATACAGGACCAAGCGCGTGTGCTCAACTACGACAGCCGATACGAGCTTGCGCCTCAAGATATTCGCTGTGAAAGTAATTTCACCTAACTGCCTCTGTTGACCGAGATGCAGTGAACACTCTGAGCCTCTCTTAGAGAAGCTTCTCGGCAAAGGCTACTTTGGCAGTGTGCCGAGGCTATCTCTTCTCACAGCAAGTGGATCGCACGATGATCGTTGTGGCCGTTAAATCACCAATGCGTACAATTGTCCTTTTCAAAGCATTTAGCCAAACCAAAATTATACCAAATAGCATTTATTGCATCCGCCAACGAGCGAGCGCAAAAAAGAAGCGTAACTGTTCGAACTTTGATCTTCCTTCTCCGCCCCCTCGCAAAATTCGAAAGTTAGCGAACGGCAGGAGAATCTTTTTTCTTGGCGAACGTGGATGAGACGTTTTAACCATTAAAATAGGCCAACTGCAAATTTTTACCAAATATTGTAAATACGGAAACGTTTATGAGGTTTTGCGTAAGCGGAGAGCCACGTTTGTCGATGAGTTTTCAAAGATTCAGTTACATCATGCGAACGAAAGTCGCGACTCGGCTAAAGCAACCTCTGTGTCAACGACTGCAAACTATCTAGGCTCGAATACAATGTGTTCGATCTCTCTCTATCCTGAGGTAACACCAAGCTCTACCTTGCCAATTCAATTATGAATATTGAGTAGTGATACCAGAAATCAAACTAGATTACTAAAACTACAATAAAACAAAAATCCCAATTGAACGCAAATCCGGTGTGCTGAACACGCAACGTTCCACACTGAACATTTTAGCTGGGGAGACTACCGTATTTTTTCAAATACTGTACTCCGTTTGGAATTCAATTTTCTATCGCCAAGCCATGTCCTGATACCTATTTTTTTTGCCTATGCTCAATTAAAAAAGTCGCTGCAAATGAGCCCAATGGGCAACTGGACCAGCCCAAAATTCACCGCAAACTCTTTGCGATACGTAATCTAAAGCTTACTCTGACGTAATGCTATGAGCTGTCGAAATAAGAAGACAAAAATGCTGATTATGTAAAGGCTGTAGACTGCGTTGCACTTCGTTACACTGGCAACGCTTCCGAGTAGTGTACCCGGGTACACAGTTTGGAGCTCACTTTTTGCGGGAGCCCTTTTTGCTTTCAAGATAGGCCCAAAAAATAATATATCCGGAGTATTGTATTTAGAAAAATACGGTAGGTATAGTCGGAAAAGTGCGGTAGCTGAGTAAAGTTTTCACCTTATTTTTTCGCTGTTCCTTACGATATTAGTGATTCCCCTTAAATTCAGGGCATGCAGCAACAGCAGCACTCGTGGAAGCTCGACAAAGAGAAAGTAAAGACTTCCGACTTGTTCGCCTTTTGCTATCAGATTGCTTGCGGAATGGAGTTCTTGTCGCAGAAACGAGTGTCAGTGGGTGGAAGTATCATAGCTAGCTGCCGCACGATGATATCTGGCATCCGTTTTTCTGTGCCCACAGGTATTACATCGCGATCTCGCAGCACGCAACATCCTGATCAACCGAAGCTTCGTCGTAGAGGTGGCCGATTTTGGCTTGTCGCGGCAAGCCGAGATCTACAGATCGCGCAAAGTATCGTCTCTTCTACCTTGAGCATACCGCACGGATGTGCATCTCTTCCCTTTGGAGAAGAACCCTGACTAGCATTTTAACCAACACTGCATTCCGTCTTTCATACCTTCAGATTGTGCCCGTTCCAAGGAAATGGATGCCAGTCGAAACGCTCGAGCACAACGATTTCACGTCGAAGTCAGATGTGTAAGCAGCAATAGTCCAGTTAAAAATCTTGAAACAAATCAACTTCGCTTCTAGCTGGAGTTTTGGAAATCTTCACACTCGGACAAACTCTGTACGCTTTCGTCGAAGAGGACACCCTGGAATTCATTAAATCTGGGCGCCGATTAGATAAACCCGATTTCGCCACTGAAGAAATGTATGAAATTATTTTTTAAATTCTTACAGGCACCAAATACTATAACAAATTGTAAAATTTCAACGCGTTTAGATATGCTCTGATGTTCAAATGCTGGCTGGCGAATCCAGCACAAAGACCGACGTTTACTCATTGCAAGCAAGAGATTTATGCACGGTTGTTCGAGGAATTTCCACTGGTTAGATTGAAGTTATTAGTAACACTAGTTGTTAGGTAGTTTATTACATTTTCTCCAGCGCTCGCGCGTAAGATAAAGGGTGAAAATGAAGTTCCCGGAGTTACGGTAGCGAAAACTAATATTTAAACTGCATAGTTCATGTGGCACAACACACATTAGCTTTGTAGTCTCAATATAAATTTTTGCTACCGTAACCCCGGGGACTTAATGTTCACTCTTTAGATAGCTAACTGTTCGCTTGCGCGTGAGTGTGTGTTAGTCCAGGCGATAATTTTAGTTTTCCTCAGCCAATTTTAAAAATTTCAATCGAATCTACGTGATCAGCAGAGGAGCAGAACATCGGACTTAGAGATTTTCAAGCGGGCGGCGGTAAACCAGTTTCTCTAGATAAAACTGTCGACAAATCACGTACGCGCATACGCACGCAGCCACTTTTGGCGCACAGCATCGAGGCAGTTTTTCGGGACCAAAATGTAGTTCCGAAACATTAGTCTGTAAAATTCCACAAATTTATATTAGCTTATTTAAATGATTTTTACAGAACCATGTATTTTTTCGGCTTCGCCGATTTACATGTATTCGATTTACTTAGTTACTAATAATCTTTTGCTTTATTTTTGAACAGGTTCACAACCGTCTTATTGACTTTCTTGCAAAAACAGAAGAAGAAATTAACGCGCGGCTTTTGATCGACTGAAGGCCTCGACCCTGCCAGAGAAACTAATTTCAGACCGTGTTCAATTGCCCGAAGCGAGTATTGTATTGAGTGTTCGTGACGTCATTTGTGCTAACGTCGATGTACTTTAATTTGTCACGAGAATGGAAAGTTAACCTAGTAATTTGCTTATAACATGTTTAGAGGTGTACATACGGTGTGTGCTACGAGAGTAGCTGCGCTGCGGCTTCTCCTCCAATCTGCGTACAACGTGTCCTTCAGTAGATTTTGTAATTATGAAGGAATGCTCACTGCAAAATTATGTTCTACGTACTCATGTTGCCCGTATACTTCTACTTTTTAGGCCCACTGACGTAGTCGGTGTGCCAATTGCGATCGAGTTTGTCCGTCCGTGAACACGATAACACTGAAAAGAAGCTAGCTAGCGAGCTAAATTTTTTTGTGTAGTTACCCTGGGTTCAAGTTCGAAGATGCATCTCGGGGGCTTAATACAACTCGGATGGGCCGCCCCAGTAGGCTCACCACAATGTAAAAATAACGTGTTTTGCGCATAATTCCTGAACGCATTGACGGATTTGGCTGAAATTTAATGTGGACACTCTCCGCGTGTAAGGATTCCAAATTTGTTGTCATCGATGGTTTTTATGGTAAGAATTTTCAAGCCCACTGACACACAGTATGTAACATTATTTTTCGCATAAGTCCTAAACGTCTCAACGGATTTGGCTAGAATCTGGTGTGCCGATTCCCCCATGTAAGGTTTCAAAATTGGTTGCCATCGGTGGTTCTTGTCATAAGAATTTTTTGTGTCCATTGGCACATTGCGTCAGTGGGTCTCAGGGATCGGTACATTCGACTTGTTTCTATTCTATTTGACATTGAAAAAAAAATTGCAAATATTGGGTTTGACCACATTTCTTCTGTTTCGTCAAATACCTTCTCGGTCGGAGTTTACTCGTTAAGCAGCCACAAACATCCGATCTTTGTCGAATATAGAAACCGGCGCACACTCATCGTTATTTCGCGGAAAGTGGCGAAATTGTCGCGACAATCAACGGCTCGAACGCTCAGACTTGATAGAAAAACGCGTCTCTCCTATTGGTGGCGTATCTTGTTGTGAAATCATGGTCGCTCTATCCTGCAGGAAAAGCATCAAACTTGGCAATGGTAGCTGACGGAGACGTACTGAGCACACTAACTCAGCACCGCTAAACCCGATATGACGAAGTGCACGGGCGTCAGGCTTTTGCAGAGAGGCAAGCGCAACAGTTTTTTATCCAACACATGAAAAGCTACGCTTTCTGTTTGCACATTCGGTCGCCGGGACAACGGACATGCCTGTGCAGACGAAAAGGCTGCCCTTTTCTGCTTGCGCATTACATCTGCGTCATTCGTTCTTGGCAAGATCGCCGTGTACGAATAAAACACGTGCAAACATACCCCTGCTAAGTGCTAACCCAGAGCTTATTCTTATTCTGTTCTGTTCTTTCCTAAACTTATTCTGATTATTTTCAATAATTAAAATCATCTATGCTTTCCATCACTTTTGCTCGAGTTAAATGTTTTCAATCTCTAATTATGTGGCGGCACTTTTGGATCTTTTCCGCACAAACGTCTAGGCATCGCGTGCGCGAACCGAACTTCACTTTCGGTCAGACGTGACGTCATACAATTATGATCTCCACCAAAAATCCTGGTTCTTCACTAAGTCTTACCGAAATAACTATCGTTTCGGTGCCCTTCTGTCCCGTTTCTATGCCATTCAGTTCTCAGTACAACGTAAACGCAAAGTGCACGTGTTCAAGACTGCTGTCAGAAAGCAAACTCCCTTCGCTGGTTGTTTAGCTTTTATTTACACTGTCACGAGGGCGACATTTCGCACGACAAACCTTTTGCTCAATACGACGAAAGGCCACCTCGGAAAAAACCACATATTCTGTGATTAGACACTTTCAAAATAAGCTGTACACAATGTTCTGATTTAACAAAAAGTTGTCATCTGCACCATTATTACGAGCTTCTGCGCGGTAGCGAACGCATATGACGCATCTAAACACTAGTGAAAGCCGCTTTCGCGACGAACGCCGCTGATCGTAAAAAACCGCGGCAATTACTGAGAGCATCGCCACGATCTCCGGAGAAAGACGAACGGCAGCCGCTTGGCAGAGCGTTCGCTCAGCAGGATTTCACATTTCGACAAGTTTCCGTCACCTAAACTTGCGTTCACGGCGAAGCCTTCACCATTGTCGCCGGCCCGGTGTAAACACAACTCTAACTGTGTGTGTACACGAACGGATGCGCACGCCGAACTGGCGCGTTCAGATACTTTTTTCGCGAGTCGGGGGCAGAGGGGAAAGTTCAGCCAAAACTGCACATGATCGCGTCGACGACGCTCTTGATGATATACAGTAGTCTTGTTGTTTTCCATGCCGGTTTGCATCGGTAATTTGGAGTTTCATCCGGTGTACTTTTAAAGGGCAACAGAGTGGAGAGTGAGACAGCAGAAAAAAATGGCTGCGGCTCTTCTCCTATCGATCGTGTGGGCGTTTCTGCCTGCAGCGATTTCGGCTGATCTTGAAATTTGCCTCAAGGGCGAACTCATTCTCGGCGGTCTGCTGACGATCGGGAAGAACGAAAACTGGAACTCGAACCGTCCCGGTGGAAAACGCGCCACCTGTAGCGATTTGAATGAATATTTCGTGACTCGAAGCGAATCGCTCCTCTTTGCGGTCGAGCGAGCCAACGCGGAGATTCTCGCCCCGACGGGTATCCGGCTCGGCCTACTCGCCTTCCAGACTTGCGATAGCGACGCGGTTAGCTCAAACGTGCTTCAACGCTACTTCCGACTCGAGCCGAGCAACGACGACAATTGTACCACCTCGGAGGGCCCCACCGAGTCGCACCACACCCTCCGGTACGCCTGTGGCGGTGGGAAGGCTATCACCGCCCAACGGCTACTCGCCTTCGTCGGATCGATAACGAGCTCCCTAGCGACTCAGCGGTCCGACCAGGGCTATAGCACCTGCGTTCCGGTCATCTCGACATACGCGACGTCGATAAAGTTCTCGAATCTGGCCAACTCGCTAACGACTCAGCCCCTGAACAACGTCGAAGCAGAGGCGATCATCGCAATTCTCCTTCATCTGAATGTCTCACGCGTGACCGTCGTCTCGCTCTCGCACGATAATAAGGAGTTCGTCGACGATCTCTCGCAAATGATCGAGTTTCTCTTGCGCGACTTCAACCAGCGCGCGGAGTGTCCGTTCCGGTTCAGCGTGAATCTCTTCTCGTTGACCGACCTGCGCATCCAGGGGAAGCAGAGGATGTTCGCCGATCGATTGACTGGCGATGCCGTCGTCGTCATCGGCGATTATAGTGACACGGCGCAGTTCTTCGAGGAGTACGCGAGGCAGCGGGCGGAGATCAACGGGACGCGAAAGTTGATGATTGTTGGGGATGGAATCGCCGATATTCTCACGCCGACGACGCGGGCGGACTGGGACGTTCTTGAGAACACGATTGGCGTTCAGGGACGGCTCGTCGATGAGGTGAACGGCGAAAAATTTCTCGCCCATCTCGGCGCGATCTCGCTGAGCGAGAGCTGCCGAAACCCGTGGTTAGCTCAGGTGATTGCGTTCCAGCATAACTGTAGCTACGGGTGTGGACAAGCTGCAGCTAGTGTTACGACGGTTGCTAGGCCGTCGTGTCAGGGAACGGAAAAATTATTGATAGGCGCACAGGAGCGGGCGGCGATTCGTGATTCGTCCTTCGATTACGTCACCGTCGCAACGGTGGCGAGGGCGGTTCTGTACCTCCATCGGCGACACTGTCTTGGAAAGACGGGCGTGTGCGACAGATTAAGAGCGGTCTCGGGAAATGAGCTTTTTGCCGCCATGTTCGACGCGAAGAAAGCTGCGAGTTGTGGGAATTCGCCGAACGGCGATTGCTTCTTCAATTCGAAAAAGAGTGGCCAACCGTTCTTCAATGTTCTGCAACTGAGAAGAACGCCGGACGGACAATCGGCGTGGAACGAAGTGGGCACTTACGACGGAAGCGAGAAGCTCACGTGCAAGAACGTCGACAAGCGGTTGACAACCGTTGGCGATTTTTCGCTGGCAAATTACACGATGTTTACGTCGTTGTCGGATGGACCTACGCACGAAGGTGAGCTTATTGGACTGTTGTCCTCGAAAATCGTCAGCTTGTCCCTCACAGACCTGGGGTTACAACGGTCAACAAATCTCATTTGAAAAATATCAGCAAGAGTTGTGAGCCGCAGAAATCTAAAAATTTAAAGCGTCGAAAATATAACTTTTAGAAAATACAAATATAAAAATAAATTATTTTATTTAAAAAACGATGTATATTATCAATTCTCAATAAAATATATTTTAAAGAATACATTTCAGAAATGCACTTCTGATTTTAATTTTCGGAATAATTTTTAAGTTTATTTAAAAATTCGTGTGTATTAAATTATCAAGAATTCGGCAATCACAAAATCTATAACACTTTAAAAAAGACTTTTCGTTGTACGTTGTGAACTTTTCAATACCTTTACAGATTTTGCAGTTAATTATTTATAATTATAAGCTTTAATGTATTGCGTTTTCAAAGCTTTAAACGTTATATTGTTTAATAACCATTCAAAAATAATTTTCAATTTTACGGAAATGCCAGTAAAAAGTTCAGAGGCGGTGAAACGTTTTGCTCGGATTTGACATGCCCCAGAAGATCTAGGAAATGTTTTAGCTCGTCGTCATTACTGCCACCGTTTCAACTCGATGAATAAATTTTGCTTTTTAGAAATAACTCCATCGGGGACAATACCTCACTACATTATCTACATTATTGCGATCTTTGGTGCAATAATTGTCGTCGGAACTGCAATCACTATCGCATTGTTGATTACAATAAAGCGACGAAAAAAGGCTAGCTTTCATCAAAACCGTTCAAAACGTAAACAGAAAAATTATTCTGGTGATTTTAGATCGTCTTTTCTGGGCGGACGTTCCTGAGGTCAAAGCCGTTTTCAATGGATCCATCTGAGCTGATACACTACGATCCGTCTTATGAAATTTCAGCAACCCGCTTGCGATGTGATGGTAATTTCTTAAAATGAAAGTTCTTTAATTTTGCAAAAGATGTGTTCAAAAATAAAATATAAAACAAATGAATGAAAAAATATTTAAAAAATTTTGAAATTGAAACTGAACGCCGTTTGTAATGTGTTCCAGAAAATAAATACAACTATCTCGGCGAAGGCCATACGAGTATCGTATATCGTGGAACGCTCTATCATCGATACCAGAAGAACTACAAGGAAAAGGAAGGATTAACGGTTGCCATTAAGATGCCTCACGGTATGCTCATAAATGTGGCACAATTGTCGAATAAGTAGTATATTTTGCGCCAAAATTGTTGTGCCCTTATATTTCCAATAATTTTAGTTTTCATGAACTAAAAAAATGCTATTTTCACAATTTTTTTATTTTATAGTGCTAACAGATCCCTCGCAGCGAAAAAGCTTGATTGCCGAACTCGTTGTTATGCAAGCTGTCGGCAAGCATCTAAACGTTCTTTGCCTGCTCGGTGCAGTCACCAAGGGTAAAAATCACTGTTGACAGTTGGGATTCCGCTCAATGCACGCGGTGCACGGTGCACATTTTTGGTGTAGGGTACATAAGGAAAAAGTTTGTGCACCGAATGTGACCTAAAGTTTTCACCAAAAAGTGTAGTAGTTTCACAATTTTTCGGACATTTTTACCAAAATTTTCCAGTTTTTTTAAGTTTTTGAAAGATTTATTTTCAATTTTTAAATTGTAACAATCTTTGAATGCGTGTCTTGAAAAATTTAACGATACTGCTCAAAATGCAAATATGCAGACGTCGTTTACACTTTCTGTGCTAAACGAAAATAAAATGAGTTTTTTATCTTTTTTGAGATTCTTAGTTTTCGGTGCACATTGGTGCACGTGCACCGTGCACTGGTAAAAAATTGTGTGCACCGAAAGTTGACAGAAGAAGGAGCTTGGAAAATTGGTGAATGATATGTGTGTAAATTTCGGATGTGTAAAAAAATTTAGGTCAGCTAAAAGTCGTGACGGATTACTGCCTTTATGGTAACCTCTGCGATTTTTTGCGTAACTGGAAAACCATAATCGACGACGCTAGCGGCAGATACGTGAACGTGAAAACGTTCCGAGATTTCACTGAAGCGATGGAAGAAGATGGCACCGGAGGAGGGGTACCAACTCGTCCCGCGTCGGTATAAAATTGACCGGAGACGGACCATACATACGCTGAATTATGATTGATTTTTAGAGGCTTTGGTCTATTGATTTATTTTAGCCCAATATAAGAACAAAGTATAGGTTTTTTGCTGATGCGCACCGTTGCTTCAGGTTGCACTACGAGAAAAAGCAAGAGCGGAAAAGGCGCCTTCGACTTGGAAAATTCTCGAAGGCGAGCTAAGAAGATCGGATCTCTTTTGCTACTGCTATCAAGTTGCGTGCGGCATGGAGTTTCTCTCGTCCAAAGGGGTATTCAAGCCACCCAATCCCACGTGAAACCGTACTTGTGCCTTTCGGATTGTAGGTAGTTCATCGAGATCTCGCAGCGCGGAATATTTTGCTCGACTCCAGCTTTGTCGCGAAAATCTCCGACTTTGGCTTGTCGCGGCAATCCGATTACTACAAATTGCAAACGGTACGACAATCATACGTTACTACGAATACCCAGATTGTACTAACAAGTAAATCGGCAAAGCCAAAAAAGTATCTTCTGGTTATGGTCTCGTAGTTTGTTGCCTGTTTATTGATATCAAATAGAGAAAATGGAATATTCGGAGATACCGCTTTACGTGCGTGACTACGCGCGTGTGCGCGTTTTTCGAGTAAAAATTCCGGTCCGAACGTCAACTCTCCTTCTGCACAGACTGCTACAAGCATCGGACCGCGAAAAAACTGCTAAAAGGCAAATCTGCGGACTAAGGAGAATCTTGGAAAAAATGAGTTTTAAGATTCGGTGAAGTAAAACTCAAGCTAGGGCTGTGACACACTGACTCACACGCGACTAGGGAGCTATCTTTGCTTACGCGCTGCGGGCTCTAGAAAATGCAAAAACGGCTGCACAAAGATCTATACACCAGCGAGTGGCTATAAGGCCTTTCATCTTTTCTGTTTTAATTTATAACTTCAATTTTTTTTAAACTTTTCTTCATTCACAGGATAGCGCCGCCGTTCCTGCTGCGTGGATGCCGGTTGAAGTGATGGCCGGTCACGGGTTTACCTCAAAATCAGACGTGTGAGTTTGTAGTTCCTTTAGCTCGTTGGGTTTTGGTCGGCACCAAAGCTTTTTAGGTGGAGCTTTGGCGTTCTCATCTGGGAAGTGTTTACACTTGGCGGTTCGCCGTACGAAACGTGGTTTCCTTCGCTACGCGACGAGCTCTTCAATCTCGGCTTGCTCATCGAGCGGCTAAAGTCCGGCGATAGGCTCGATAAACCGCACTTCGCAAGCGACCAAATGTGAGCTTAAAGCATCGAGTACAATTGAAATTTCAGCCATTTTGAGACTGAAAGCAGAGCTCTTCAGATACTCACTAATGCAAAGGTGCTGGCACGAAACCGTCTCCGAGCGACCGACATTCCATGAGTGTAAAACGGACATATCTGCCGAGTTCAAATCCGACTTTCCGGAGGTAGAAAATGCAGTTTATTTTTTTCTCGCTGATTGAAGGTTTCTTTTTTCAGATCTTTGAGAGGTTCATTTGCTTCACAGCCGAACGAGAAAAGAAGCAGATTCAAATTTGACCGCTCACCTTTTACGCTAAATTTCTATTCTGCATTTTGCAAGTTAGGGATGACAAAATGTCAAACTTTTTTTGATGTCAGCATGTCAACAAAATGTCAACATTATTGACTTGAAATTATTTGCCATATTTTTGACCAATTTTCAAGAGTGCCTATGCATAGTGTACTTATCAACATGTGCAGTGCGCCGCCGAAAACCAATTTACGTAGAATAAAACTTCGAAATTATTGCAATAATATTGAAAAATGTTTCAAGTTATGCTAAAATTAAAAAAAAAATAGCTGGAAAATTTTTGATTTTTCGATTTTTTTTGGCCGAAAACTATTAATGTTTGTGCAATGTCAACAAAGTTATCTTCGATATGTCAACTTTGTTCATATTTCTTGACATGTTGACATTGCCATCCCTACTGCAAGTTGACGCTCAAACTCTAAAGTGCCCGCGAAACAAGCTGTCCTGCTAGACATACTAAATACGCTGGTAGATACGGTTTATACCGGTATAAAACTATGTCGGGTCAACAATTATAAGAAGCGTCGGTAAAGTCAATCGAAGTTTTTACTGTTATTTGTGTACGGGTGAATCGTCACGTTAGCGATTTTGGGTCCAAAAAGCATGTTTTGAAGTCGATTTGAAGCAAAAAAGTTTTTGACCCACAGAGGTAGGTACCCTTTGCCCAAAAAGTTTTTACCGAAATTTTTTTAAAGGGGTATACTATGGATCAAACCCCTTTTTTGCTTCAAATCCACTTTTGATTACTAAACGTGTTTTTGGACAATTTGGAGCAAAAAAATTTTGATCAGAAAGTGTTACACCAGAACACTCAGGAGCAGTCGGAGAACATTGGCCTGAGAGACAATCTGAAAGTTGCCGATAGTTTAGAGAGTAAGTGCAGAATTTTTAAAATCTGATAACTGGGGGCGAGCTAGATCTATGTAAGTGGCATTGTAAGTAAGCTACTCCACATCTCAATTTGCATGTATGCACGTGGCTAACGCTCGCAGATTTTGTGCCGGAGGGCATAAGTCGAGCGTCAGACAACGCACGTAGTGAGCTAGCGCTTGTCTAAAAGAGCATGCAAAATGCTACAAAAGCGTTTCTTGGCTTTTCTGAAGCTCTACTAGTCGAGCAGCGCCACTCGATCAAACCTGAAGGTGAAAAATTTCCTATCTCTGCGTGTGACGGTCACGCGGATTGCGATTGCGCGAGAGCTAGCTGATCCGCTTCTGGTG
>JAQGBB010000855.1:0-16114 GCA_034691745.1 Prismatolaimus dolichurus
CTTCCAGGAACTGCGGCGCAACCATCGATTTGCAGCTGTTGTCCGCTGCTAAGGAGCCATTCATTAATGACGTAACCTGCCTGAGTGAGTGGATCAAGAAATTTTGTACAGGAAGTAAAGTTATGTGTAAAAGATAGCCTATGTTTACGTGTTAAGGCTAGTGACGAGGGTTGATGGGTCTAAAGTTTTGAATTTTTAAATGACATCATTAATAAATGACCCCTAAGTTGTCTGCTACTCCTAGGGGTCTGTGCGCAGAGCCGCTTCACACTGGATCGAATTAGCTTAATATGGAAAAAATTCAGCTTCAAATTGTTGGGGAGGGAACCAATGGAATTCACGCGTTCTTTGGTTTTTTGCTACGTTCTTTTTGTGTGGGCAGTTTTATGTCGGCTTTCAGAATTTGGGACTTTTGTACCTCAAAACCGTTGGGTCATACAGCGCCCTATGACCCTGGTCCATGACGCCTGTCAAAAACTAAATGTTTTGAAAACGTCACTAAAATCTAAGCGGCGATGAGAAAATATAGTCTCGTAATATTCTAAACCGAAATTCTGCTGAATAGAAATTCTATTACGGTCTCAATGGCACCATATGACCCTTGACTCATGCCGCTGATAGCAATGCGCAATTGCCCGGAGTAGAAAACGATTTTGAACATCGAAACCGTCTGCATTATCAATAATCTGCCCCGAAGACCTTGTAGCTTGTGAAATTCTCTTTCTGGCGGGCGCTCGAACTCCGCTAGGCGTGCACGTTTTAGGCTAGATAGGTGACGCACAAAAGTGCAGAAGTGAGGCTTCAATCATAGCCGTTTACGACGATTAGCAGAACTATCGGAAAATCGATTCGAACACCTGAAAGAGCAGACTTTCCGCCTTCTATTGATGCATAGAACGCTTTCATGCGTAGTAGTTTTTATGCCGATAAGTGGTGGAGAACATTCCTTTTCCAACACCTTAACGAATCTGAGAGTAAGATAACACAGCACGATTTGCTTCAAAGTCCGTCCAAGTTGATCTAGTTTTGTATGAGCTGATTGATGCAATTGGCGATATTGTCGTGCTGCTGGTGTCGAAGATCTGTGTAGCACTGTTTGATCTTGTCGGAGTGCGCAGCAACCGCGCCGTTCACGCTACTCGAACAGCTGCAAACAAATGATGTCAAGGAAATTTCATAATGTGGCCAAGCTCAATACGTTAGTGTTCACAGTTACCCACCCAGCTCGACAACCCGCCGTGTGCGACTTCGTCTTCTGGTGGAAGCAGTCCAACGCTTGTCTCGCATGCGGATGAACGTTCGGCTTGAGCTTGCTATTCAGATGATTCTGCATGTGCTCGTGGTGCGCGTCGTTCTCGCCGCCTCCGAGCAAAGTGCACCTAAAAACGGCTACAATACTTTATATCCACTTTTTACTAAGAACGTTATTCCATTTTACAGGCAAATATTTTGAAACTTTTTCCAAAAATTTTAAATGAAAATCACGAAAATAGGTTGCAAATTAATTTAGTAAAATATGTTTTTAATTGAATAATTCAATTTTTTAAACCAAGCAAGTTTTTCCTAAAATAGAATAGCATATCCATCTCAATGTCTGGATCCGTAAACTTACGGCAGCGTCTTGCAGAGACCGGCGTTGTCGAGGCAGCCATCGTACTGCTTGAACGCGTTCTTCTTGTGCACCTCAAGGCAGGTTTTCAGCTTTGTCCTCATCTGAGTGTCCTTTATGATAAGCATGCATCTAAAAAGAAAATGGAGCGCAAAGCGTCCTTTTCGGCAACAAGTTGAATGGAATATGATTAAATCTGTGGAATAACTTACCGATTGATAGAATCTTCCGCCTTTCCCTTCTGGCACTTCTCGACATCGAGCCACGATCGACCCTGACTTCCTTGCGGCGGACACTGTGCGAAAACGACGGCGATGAAGGAGGCAACTAGCACAATTGTCGGGTACATATCGACTTTTTAATCGAAAAAATATTTGATTTTCTCTGCGAATAATTTCATTAAAGAAACCACCAAAGCTGAGTGCTATTTATAAGGAGGAAAATGTGTGGGCGAGGGAGCACAGGTTCGCTCGTTTTTCATGTGTTTTTCATTTTTATGCGGTGACATTTGACGCACGAGCGTGACAATTACGTTGATTTTCCATGTACACTTAGCGGAAAAAAGACAAAAGTTTTTACTCGTGAAAAGAACGGTCGTACACTTTACAACAGGAGAGAAACTCGTTCCGGTGTTCACGGAAGGTGAACAAAATTATGGCGAATTTTATTGCGCTCTACTCGTACGCAGCACTAAAACATTTTTTTAACTGACTTTCCATGAAGGACGGTGTTTCGAGTGTTCCGCAATCGTCGAATTTCACCAGTTGGTCGCTAAGAGAGTCTTTTTGTGCGTGACGCATGCATGTGCGAACACGTTCACATTAAAGCACCGAACTAATGCAATAATAAAGTCAGCTTTGTTGGCTGCAGGCAAGGTCTAATTCAAGTGAATACCATTCAATCACTCATTTTATCGCTCGAGCGGTTCAACGCTCACTCGCTTTCGTACAGCAGTGGGGCAGTCAATAAGTTTGCTCACTCAGTTTCCTATCTCACCTGCTAGGTGGCACGCGTTCGTTTTAGTCACACGCGCCACGTGCCTGGTGGCACACGAAGCTAGTAGACCTTATGCGACGGGATCCGTCCGTCCGTCTGCTCATAGACATGATAGTGCTAGCAGTAAGCTAGCTATATGCTTTCAGTTTAAGGGTTATGTGCTGTGGAGCAAAGACTCGGATAAGTTTTTTAATGAGTCCAGTGCGCCTACTACTTCACGAGTACGATGATCTAGTAGCCCACAACGACGTCAAAAACTGCGTGTAGTGGACTAGTTATTCAAGTTATGTAAGGTCTTCCCAATCCTCGTCTCCCCTCCCCTTTTCCCCTCCAAAATCCCACCCTCGCCCACCAAAGTTAGCGGATTTCCAGGAGATCACAGTGCAGTACACTTTATGGAAAGCTCGTGGAACACCTGGTTTTCCACGGTGTTCCAGCGTATTCCAAAGTGTTCCACGGTGTTCCAGAACATTTCGGGTACAGCCGGAATTTTCTGCAGACGGCAGAATGCTCTTTGGCGATCCGTCAGTACGCTTGTTGGGAAACGTGTTCGGATATAACGGCGAGCGGCTATTGAAGATGCAAAATTAACATGCGGTACGAATAAGTACGATCTGAAACTCGCACTAAAATCACGAGGCAATAACGCTAAGTATTGCATCTCTGTTAGCACAGAGTTTAATGTTCGAAATTTCTACAATAATCTTTGAGGCCGCCGCTTGCTGTTGTTTTTCATTGAACATTTGTTGGCACTTTCGTGTAGGTGCAATGTTTGCAAACTTGAATGACAATAACGACGACCACGATGAGAACGATAAAACCGACGACAACCCCAATGATGATCATATTCGTTCGATGCTGTGCGTCGGCAACTGCTTTTGTTTGAATATACGTTGTTTGCTGCAATTAAGCTGAGCATAAATGATTAGACTATTTGACATTACAGAATTAACGAGTCACGACAAAAAGCCAACAAGCCGGGCTTGCCGATCCTCGAGACCCACTCACGTTAATGTACTTAAAACTGGTTCTCTGCAACAAATTTGACATTTTGGGTCACGAGGTCGTGAGGAAAAAACGCAAAAAACTTGCGTGCACCAGGACACAAACCCCTCGAGCGTCAATCAAAAACACAACCGGTGCACCACGTACACCATAAATAATGTTCTAAATTTTAAACAGACGATCGCCGAGATTCATACTTAAAATTTGAGCAAATCCGTTGAAGCAGCCAAAAGTTATGACCAAGTAAAATTTAGATAGTATGCGTTAGTAGGCCTGAAAATCATCGACGATGAGTTGTTCTGAAGCTATGAGCAAAACATGTTATTTTTATACGTGGGAGTAGGCCTACTGAAGCACTTCATCCGAGAAGTATGAAGCCCCCAAGGCCCATTTTCTAATGTGTTTCTATCCTGCTGCAAGATATATCCACAAAAAATTTTACCCGATTCGTTGGTTCTAGTGAGCGCTAGAGTGATGCCAAATAGACACGTCCCACCCCATAAGGCACATTCACGTGCATGATTGGACCTGGAAACTGGTTCACATAAAACAAAGAAAATTGAAAACTTGAAAAGGAAATTTTAAACTAGCACGAAGTTAAAAAAAATAAAATATATTTTGTACAGCAATAACGTTAACAAATTTCTAAAACTTAAAAAAATAAAGCTCAACAAACGAAGGACAACTTCATGACCGACATTTGTCGTATCAATTTTAGCTGTGTGACTTACATAGTAAGTGTGCACAGAATACTGTGCGCCGCGTACGGGACTAGCCGGTTGCACAATAAGGATGAGCACAGTTGGAAAGGAAATGCTGAAATCATTGTTATCCTGGGCAAGTTCTTTGACCGTGTCCAGGTTAATGCTTGCAACAACGCGAATTCCAACTTCGTCGAACGGTCCAATATGCGGAATACTACAGCGGTACCAGGCGCAATCGTTTTCCGTGCAGTACTGAAATAAGCGTTTTTAGTCTTTAGTCTTAGGTTTAGTTTTTAGCGTATAACGTTGGTCTGGTCCAAGCGAAGAATATGCTGCTTATTACAAGTGCTTCAGTGTTTATTACAAAAATAAAAAAATAAAAAATCTAATTTCAAGCCATTCTAAAAAGGCAACAGCAAGAACCTAACAATATTATCAACAATAAATAAAAAATAATTAAATTAATATAGCTGTTAGTCGTTTAGTAAGTAAAAAATAAATACTACTACTTCTCTTAATCCTCGTACTCGTAATCCTCGTAGTCCTCATAATCCTCGTACTTCTCGTAATTCATACTATTTATATAAAGCTAGTTGTCTGTGTGCGGCGTGCGTGTGTGTTCGGTTCATGGACACCATATACTATATGTCGACATGTTTGGACTGTACAGGCATGCTTATATGGTGTCAATGGACAAACCTTCTGGAAATTTCCAGAACCTTCCTAAACTATCTTAGGTAGGAAACTTGCCACCGATGATTGTCAAACGAAATAAGGGGATGACTTCGGAAAGGTGCTCAAACGCACTTGGAAAATCAGTTGAATCTGTGATAAAATCGCGGGAAGCTTGCTAATTAGTAATAAAACAAAGTTAATAAAATTGGCCTCAGCTATGTTTTAAAAGTGGAACTAATTGCGACCGTTTTGTAAGTCAAGAACTTACAATTTTGAAATCAGAAAATTCCTGGACCGTCGGGTGTGAACCAACGCGGCTAATCCGCGACGCGACGTCCGGCATTGAGGTGGCCGTCGTGTAGCTCGACCCATATCGCCGATTTTGATCGTACCAAGTTTCGTAGCCGAATTCCTTATTTCTAAACTCTGTGCGACCACTCCATTGAGCCGGCGTTGTACGTTCGCAGTCGGTGAATCCGGGCACGCCCAGAGTGACGTCGAGAACAAGAGGCTTCTTTCCGTCTGACGTCATCACCGGCGCGTAGACGTCAATGTAAGCACTGCCGAAAATTCGGTCTCCTCTGTTCGTGATCTGAGCGCAGAAAAGGGATGTCCAACATGCAGAGTTGTCACACAAAGCTTTGAAACGCGTGTCAACGAACCGTAAACTTATGTGTTATAGAAGCTTCCATAAGATTAGCTAAATCTTCAGTCAGCCACGTTGTAGGGTCAACGCGCCTGTTAAAGAGACTAAGTTTTAAAATAGTGTTTTCCTGTCAACCTAAAGACATTGCCGGCGTTTGAACTTAACGCACCCTGTGATAGAAAGCTTCGTGGTTTCTGGAGCTAAAACGCAAAACGCATTAGACGCTTTTAGTAGCTGACTGGTGCATGTTTGTGAACACTTCAAGTTGGTAAGTCCACTGTCCACACCTGGTGTAGCTTCCACATGCACATGATCATGATCAGCCGTTGATCGTTTAGTGCGGCGATCGACATTACTGGCAGTGGTGGAAGCACGCAGGACGTCTGAAAAAACGATAAAAGTCAGAATAAAGCATTATGAACGCTGTGGCTTTAGCAGCAAAATGTTGAACAACGATTTCAAAATCGTGAACTTTTTTAGCTAACTTCGAAATCTTCGTGCGCGTTTCCTGCAAAACCCTTGCCCTGCAAACGCCATTTTTTACGTCCTGCCAACAGGGAGCGAAGCGACCATAAAAAAGCAAGAAAGCTAACTAGTCAAAGATAAGTTCTCCCCTCTCCCTACGAATTCCTCTTCCCTCAGCCAGCCAAAGCTAGCAAACGTCCAGGAAATCACACTACAGTATATTCCACGAAAAGCTCATGGAACACCTAGTGTTTTAGCGTGCTCCTGGAGTCCAGCGTGTTCCAAAATGCTCCAAGGTGTTCCAGAATGTTTCACGTATGCGCTTGCCGTTTTTTTGCACACGACAGGACGCGCTTTAGCTATTCCGGTCCACCTGTCTTCGGTACTGCACTTAAAAATCTTTTGCAGATGTAGCAGAACGCCGCAAAAATTGAAAAACGACAACTTTTCAAGGCTGAGAGATAAGAGCTTGCGTGATGCTAAAAAAAATTGAGCTTTTTTGCTCGAGTCATGCATTAATTAAAAAACGTCAACGTTAAAATTTAAGAGTGAACGTCAGAGTAGCCCAGATAGCTTAGATTGCGATTTTCCTTACTCCCCCATTTTTCGTCGAAATTTGAAAATTTAGCTTACTTCGAGTCGAACAGCACCAGAAAAGACGAAAAATTCGCACTCTAGCGTGCACAGTGGTTCATAAAAGTTGGACATCTTTAAAATAATACACAAAAGATAGGCAACGCGAATATTGCACCTTGGCCATTTCTACAATAGTTGCGGGAAGCTAAATTTTTGATTAGAACATGCAACCCTATTGTGGCTTTCATTGTGCCAAATTTCAGCCAAATCAGAAATGACGGGGTATTGAATTTTCAAGAAAAGCGAGAAAAAAGATCGCTTTCCTACCAAGCGGGTACCCATAAAAAAAATTAAAATTTTTTGTCGATCTTCAGTTGTTGGCGTTTCCTGACATATTCGATGTTTTTTAGCCGGAGACTACGAGCCTGGCATCTGTTTGTGAAAATTCAACTTCCTTGACCACCGGTCAGTGCGTTCGGGTCAAAGGACAGAATTTACCGTAACGCGCTGACTAGTGGTCAAGGAAACAGAATTTTTAACAACAGACGCCAGATTCGTAATTTCCGTGCTCAAACACGCCTGACACATCAGAAAACGTCAACAACTGAAGGTCGACGAAAATTTTTAATTTTTAAATTAAAATAGAAAGCAATTTTTTCTCACTTTTCTTGAAAATTCGATACCCGCAAATTCAGATTTGGCTGAAATTTGGCACAATGGGAGCCATAACAGGGTTGTACGTTTTAATTTAAAAATTTTAGCTTTCTGCAACTATTATAGAAATGGTGAACGTTCAAAGTTCGCATGGTCTATTTTTATGTTATTTTAGGATGTCAGATTGGCAACTTCAATCGACTACCATGCGCGCTGGAGCGCGAATTTTTTGTTTGTTTTCATCCCGTTCTATTTGGAATAGTTATTTTGAGAAAAAAGGGGGAGGGGGTAGAAAAACCTTACCCAGCCAAACACAGGGCCTGCTCAAATTTCTCTAAAGTTGGTGGTTGGTTTTAATAGGAATCATGTATATATTATGTCATCAAAATTTATAAATTTTCTTTTCCTCCGCATAAATTTTAACTATAGGCACTGTCTACCTTTTGAAAGTCTAATCATACTCTATCATAAGTGTCTCATTCTCTCTACTAGACGATATTTTACATGAACGTCCTGTGAAACTTTACGTGCTGAAACTCAAATGTTTTTTTATTAAATCCTTCACAAGCGCTTTTTTCGAAGCAGTTCCACAAACGATCTCGGCTACAATTAGTTTTACATCCCTGCAGTAAAGTGCGTTCACATACCAACATTTTGGCATAACAGTCCGTCGACGAAAAAAATGAGTAGAAATAGCGCTGTTGCACGAACACTTGCGCGCCTTCGAATGACGCTGGTTAACATTTTATTGGCACAGCACTTTCGGAACGAATAAGTACAGTGACATTGGGCGCTTAGCCCGAAGATAATCAAAAGCAATAAGTCGTACTGTAAACAATCGCGCAAGTGATAGTGGTGTTACTAAATGACGAAATTGATAAAGAGCTGTCAGTCAAGGTTGCCAAGGACACAACTGTTTTGCAAAAAATTATTGCGCAGCGGGATGAAAATCACTATTATCTCGAAAAACTCAGTTTACTACGTAGTTTCAAAATATTATGGCATCCAAAAATGCTACACACAATTCGATTTTGAATGCAGACATGAAACCGACCAAAAACCCACAAAATTTTGAACGTAGCAATTTTGGCAGTGAACATTCTCGAGCACTCCGGAATACCGTAGAACACGCTAAAAAAACAGCAGGGTCTTCTCTCATAGTTGGCTTAAAATTTAGTGTGTTTGTCTGGGATAGAGATCCTGTCGACAAGATAAACTCCCTTTGTCTCGGGGGCCAAAGATAATAGTCGGACAAAACAAACGTTTGTCTTTAACTCCGAAAACAAGACAAACCTTTTCCAGCCTCAGAAAACAAGAAAACGACAAAATAAATTATTGACAAAAATAAATTGTATTATCTTTCAAGTTACAAAAATCATAATTTTTGCCGAAGTTTTTCAAAAATTATCAAAATTTTTCAAAACACGAGACACCAAAAGTCAAGGTTTCAAAATTTTCAACTTTGTGCTCAGACGCAAGAATAGGGAACTGTCCTTTTCAAGAGTTCAAGTTGAAGATGTACTATACCGGAAAATGTTCAAGACAACAAGAAAATGGCAACTGTCTTGTCTCGAAGCCCTGGGACAAGACAAAGACAAGACAAACGTTCGTCTTGGTTTTAGAAGACAAGATAAATTTTTTGCGAACCCCGAAGACAAAGACTAAACAAACCGAAAATTATTGGGACAAAAATCGCTAGTCTGGGATAAGCCCAGGAAACTAAAGGCTTGAAAATGTTCAACTTGATCACATACCGCAGCGTGAGTTGCACACTGTGCCTCAGCTACACCAAGCAAGAGGTTGTAGATCAAACTGATGTGCAACGTGACATATAAACGACTGAGTGACGTTCAGTTTTTTTTCTATGACAAAAGTACTTTTCATACCGTGCCAACGCAGTGCATTTGGGAAATGTTCAAGTCAAGCGACGATGTAATTTATTTACATGCCATTGTGTGTACAATGCGCACACTCAGCGAAATGTTGTTCTTGTATTACGTATGGCCCAGGATATCAGTCAGGTTTGTACAAAGATTTAAAATCGAGATTTTAGCGTCGATAAACGATGCACACTTTGACCGAGTACTCAGAGGTGCTATTTTGCACCAGTTTCCAACGTTCGTCGATTTTATTGTCAGATTGGCACTTCGCAAGGGCGCATCTCCGAGACGTTTTCTCGCAGCGGCAAAAGCTGATAACGAAAGCGCAACGGCCAACACCCAAGAAACGCGTAGATTCGGCGCGGTTCGCAGAGATCTCGACCCCCAGATGCTTCTCGGACGCTCCTCGGAACATGGCCGGCGACGAAGCTCCAAATTTCTGTACACCGAGCTTATTATTAGTTGATATAGCTGGTGTTTGCCCACGTGTAACAGAAACATGTTATCAAACAAGCAAACCGAAAACCTGGGAGTAGAAACCGTCCAATAGAAACCAAACAGCCTTTACGTCGAGGTCGAGTACGTCGTTTGTTTTTAAGCTTTTAAATATCAGATTGAGCCTGCCTTTTCCTTTCGAGAATACTTAGCAAAGGTTTCGTGCTTCATCACTGCCACGTGCGGACACGAAGCTAACGTGAAGCTGCAGACTTCGGCAAAACTCAAGAACGAGAAATTCGGAAAGGCTCAAAAAGCTTCGAACGTGCTTGCTTAGCGCTTGCAATTCGGGCAAAATTTTCTCCTGCTGAAGTCGCGCAGTAAAGTTTTGCCGAGCATTGGCACTCGACCCACTATCATCATCATGTGCGGTTGTTTCTGCCCGTGTATATTATTGAAAAAGCTCATCGCTGCGACGAAAGCACATGCGTCTAAACTAGCGACGGCTCTATTTCCTTCCAGCGTTTTGATAAGTGCGTGAAGCGCGTCATCGAGTGGCAATGGTGAGACAACGCTAAATGCCCCAAAGCAAAGCTCAGCAAATCGTCGATTTCTTCCTATATGACGGACGTGACCGGCTCCTCGGCCGCAGAGCGGGCCGATATGTCGACGAGATGCTTCGCCGCATAGCAGGTAAAATAGTGAGAAAGAAACATCAAAAGAGCTTCTCGAATCCGATGCTGGATTAGGAGCTGAAAACCGAACAAATTGGCTTCGTGCGCAAAGCGTACGAACAACGCTGACGGCACTGCAAATCCAATTATCCAACAATTCATCTAAAAGGTGAACTTTGACTCATCGTACGCGCGATTAGTATGTTTGCTATTGTAAGTCCGCTAATGGTCTACGTTAGCGCAGCTTCTGCAATTACAAGTCTGGATCACAGTTCCTGAAGAAAACGTTCCGATTCAAAACCCTTTTCATCAATCTACAGATTAACTAAACTTTCTGAATAATTTGGAACTGAAATTTTGCAAAATTATTTGGGGTGCAAAATTATTTAGAAAACACAGTTTTTGTAAGCCCATTTTAATAAGGTCACTTTCAATCTTGAACAGCACTGCTCGTGGGTAAAGTGTTTCACAGCCAAAGATTTGGTGCACTGATAAACGCAAAGCTGAAATTAGTGAAAGTGACAGATTTTTAGTTTTCACGTCGCTCGCTGGTCTGCGTAAACTCTGAAATTATCGATACAAAGCAAGTCATTAAATAATATTGCACCTCGAATAATATACGCAAAATTTTAAAGCTGCAAAATTATTTGAAAAATAAAATGCATTAGAAAAAACTTGAAAAAAAAAATAATTTTGCACTGCAAAATCATTCAGTAAGTTACGATAGAACAAAAAAATAGAAAATTGACTGTGGACATTCTAGCGAAACACGTCTCATACTTGAAAACGTGTTCACTGGTTTTACATAATGCTCACTTGAGTCTGATTGTGTGTATAAAGAGTGGCGATTTGTCAGCTCTTCGCTGACGTTCGCTGAGAGGTGGGTAGATCGGAAAGTGACGATAGCTGACCATAGAGGGTGGGTGAGTGAAAATTTTAAATTATGAGTTGACGTCAGTTGTGAACGGCTTCTAGATGACTTCATTCGATAAGCAGCCGTGCTCAAAGTGAGAGCGCAAAAACTGTGAAGCGTCGTGATGGAGTTTCGTCAGGTCAAATGTTTTCATTATTCTGCATTTGCCTACGCTTATCAATCTGAACTTTCTCATTTTTTTATGCGCCACGTCAAAAAATTGCTTACCCAGTACTTTAAAAATTAGTTTGCGCGCAAAGAACGGAACGACGCGGACGGTTGACACGTTCTGGGGTGTCAAACGTCGAAATTAGGGAGCATCGTACACAAAGGTGCTGCAGCGTTATGCATTGATGGACAGTGGACTCTCGTGCTATGCATTTAGCAAAGTGTACCCCAAAGTTTACAACAGTTGGTTACGACTTCCAGAAAGTGTTCCGAAGTGTTATATGTTCAACTGCGTTCCGAAGTATTCCATAATTTTTTATGATGTCACGAGGTATTTAGCACAGGTTTTTGTTTCTGAGTCGTAACAGTTGCTCATATTGGCGGCCGTGGGCCTCGAGATCGGTCTTCATAACTTGTTGATTTTTACAAATTTTCATTAATTTTTGAAAGAAGACGAAAGGTTGAACGTTCACAGGTTGTGAAGAGGACACAAGAACGCACTGATTAATTTGTGCTTGAATTTTTAAAGCAATACAATGCCAATCAATATTGTACGATCAATCTGATTAGGCAAGCTAGATGTCAATGAAATAGAAGCCGCGCATGATACTTTTCAGCTAGCTAAAGGTTAGTGCACTAAAAATAAGTGTTAGCGGAGTCACGATATCGAACAAAAGCTCAAACACGTTTCAGTTGCTGAATGCTTTTCTCGCTCTCCCTGACCCTAGCAGATCAACTGGGGTGGTTCACACTGAACGCTGATCGTTGTCATGTACTCGGAAAATACACAGTAGGTTGCTAAAGGAGTAGCGCAAGCGTGCAGGCTGTTGAAAGTCCAAATGCTGTGAACTGATTGACGTCATGTATTGAAAGCTTCGCCGCTTTCAAGGAGAACCTGAGAGAGTGAGCATTGTTAGAAAAGCAGATGAAAATTATCCAAAACGAGAGAAACAATTAGCAGCTTGAACATGGCCCAAAGCATTAGCAGATGTTCGTTTCCTGTAATCAGCTATCTTGCTCGAATGCCATTGATTCTTGTAAAAAACACCGCTCAGTTCAGAACTTGCGCAGCGCGCAAGAGCACAAACTCAGCAAGAGGATGAACACCACCGATTTTGGCAATGTCACAGCGTCAACGTTGGATCCCGCACGGGCACCAGACGTTGTTGCGGTTACGGTAGCTAGTCTTCTGGTGCCAGTCGCACTTGGAACGCTGTTCTATCCCCTCGTTCTGGCGGCAATCATTCGCAATCGAAAGGAGTTCGCATCGGCTTACTACACGTACCTGTTCAGCATCAGCGTTTGCGAGTTCATCAGTCTTTACTACTATGGCGTGTTCGGCGCTGTTTGCATTCTTTACGATGAATGTCCGGTGTCGGTGACGTTCAATCGCTTAAGTGCGGCTTTCTGTGGATGGACACTGTGGTCAGATGCACACATGTCAAGCTACACACTTTCGTCAGCCTCCACTACTGTGGTGCACTATGACAAAAAACCACTTATGACAAAAGCCATTTATGACAAAAAGCCGACGACAATACTTGTTTTAACTTACAGTATGATAAAATTGCGCCTCATTTTGTAGGTATATGGAGTTCGCTACCGATCTGACAATGGCAATTGATCGATTTGCGGCCATCTGTGTTCATCACCACTACCATCTACTCAAGTCGTCGAAGTTTGCAGCTGTCATGATCGTCGCGGCATGGGTGGTCTCGCTGGCCATCTCTATGCCACTGCTCATCTTCGAGCTGCCCGTCTCGTTTATCGTTGACGAATTCCAAACCAATTTCGAGCAGCCGAGCAGCGATGCGGTCGCACTCTACAGCGATGTCATTTTCGACATTCTCTACGTCGACATATCGATCGAAGCTCTCCTATATATTGCCTGCGGCATCTTCTTCTGCTATCGTCGTCAAGCGGCCCATTCGGTCAGCGTGGGCATACGTCGGGCGCAGAGAAATCTGCTGATTCAAACCGCATTATCGATTGTTGTTCTGAGCGTCGGTGCCATACTCTCACCAAATGTGAGCTACTCGAGCATATGGGTTAGCTACGTAGTGGCCTTCGACAATCAGCTCGTTCCGATGAATCGTCTCTTCATCACGTTGGCGCTAAACTCGCTCATTCGAGTAGAGGTGGGCAAAATGATCGCATGTAAGCTGAAGGCCGGGAGAAAGAAGACGACGAAGATCCAACCGGTTGCGCAGAACATTTTGGTTGCATCGAAGCCTACTTGACGAAACGGACAAGTAAAACAGTCACATAATGGAGCTCCTTCTATGTGCTACATATCTTCTAGATTGCGCAGTTGATTGTTAAGACTGCATGTGGCAGCGCTGAAACAAAAAGGGCAAATGTGCACTTCTTTTTTGCATCCTGCCTGGAGCTCGCAGCGCGGAATCAAAGGGTAGCTCTGCCGTCGAACCTCGAATATCGCCGCCCCTTTCCCCCTTTTTTCCCCTCGGAAAAAGTCAGCACAATTCGAGAGTATACTAGTACAATATATCCCTTCTCCATGTGGTAGAACACCTGAATGTTTCCAGAGCGTTTCAGCGTGACATGTTCCAGAAAGGCATTCCGCTATTATATTAAAAAAACTTCTTCATGATGGAAGATCTAAATGCTTCACGGTGTAGAAACGTGTTCTAGAACATTTTGGAACATGTTCTAAAAGGGTATGTCGCCGTTACAAAAAATAAAAAAAATAAAAAATTGTACAAATCGAAAAAAGACAAAATCAGAAACAAACTGTTAACTTGTTTTGTTCATCTTTAGCAAACTCACATCGCTTTTACTACAAAAAAAATATATTTACATAAGACTTATACAGGCGCTTGCGATCGGTGGTTGATTGAGAACAGCCGCCAAAGGCGAAGTACCCGATTAGCGCATGAGTTTATCTCTCACTCTTAAAGGCGTGCGTATGGCTGTGGCGCCACTTGGTGAACGGGTTTGGTCAGAATGGGTGGGCTACGCAGAAACACGACTCGAAGATGTCGTGGACTTGTCGTTCTTCTAGATCGCAACGCATGACTGTCCGCAACGCAATGAAAGAAAGATGAAACAAGACTGCGAAATTCTGGCATTCCGCCCGGAAATCAAACCCGGAATCTTCCGTTAACGAGACATACGCCCCACCACTAGACTACGGAAGCCTTGAAAGTTGCAATCTCAAACCGTGACCTTATTGGGGAATTGAGCCGAGCAGCGACGAAACGCCGGTGCCAGCTTTTCCGTTGCACAAACTGACGCTGACCGATACGCGTATTGGAACCAACTAGGTTGCAGCTCAGTCAAAAGACAATGTGCTACTTTTCTTGCCGAAAGTATTCTCGACCTTTGCACAAGACTTGACAGCTACATAGCAACAATAAGCTTCAACCAGTTCTTAATTGGCGTTTCGATGAGACATAAATTACAAACTTCTAGAACTTTTAATTTTTCCTGGTGCAAGAAGTGTATTTTTGACAGTTAATACAATTCTACAAACCTTGTGAAAGCGATCTAGTCATCAAAGAAGTGACAAATTTATATTCGGTAAAGCAAAAAAAGCATCCCGCGAAAACACACACACAACGCAAGAGAAAATTTTACATTCTGTTTAAGACTTACATTCGAACACTCTGGAACAGCCGGGAACACCCATCTCTGAACAGAGAACATGGACACGTATGTATAGATGACAGTAAGAATAAAGTGTGTAGCGGAAGGGGGCAGCCAACATACAAAGGTTAGTCAATATCTAATTATTTTTACTTTTTTAATTATGAAAATAACTATAATTATTTTCACTCGCTGCGTTCTTTGGACATGTTTCCAATAAGTAAATTTAGTAAAAAGCAGACAGAAAAGAGCGTGTTGACAGGAAAAACTTCAGGTGGCTTTAATAGAAAATGTTTTCTAACACTCGAGAAACATTGCAATGCTCCTTCTGTGGCAGGTCGCATACTAAAAAACAAAATTAAAGTTTTGTCTGCTAACTAAAACACTTTCAAAGAGGCTTGAACATTAATGAGTGCAACAATCTGGATAAAAGGCAGAGCGAATGTGATATACACTCTGCGTGACGCAAATTTTCTGTCTACGAAGATGATCATATGGCACATGTAGTCGACGGCGGACCAGTTAGCTATCCTTTTAGCTAACGTGCTGGGCGCAACAAGCAGTATTCAAAAAGTACATCATCATCACGACAATACGGTGTACAAAACGGTCACCTCAGATTGTTGCCATCGTCTTGCTATAGCTGCAACTAGCTTTCATAGTTCCCGAGTAGCCAGAATGTTTCGATCGTGTGCTTTTGCTATAAAAATTTGTGGAGTTTGTAGAGAACAGCTTAGTGTTATTTGCAAACCACTGTTACATGCGTACATGAACAGCTACGGAACCACGTTTCTCCAACTTGTAGCCGGCGAAAGAAGAGATAAGATTTGCGGAAATGTCGCTCAGCTGAATTTTCAGAGCTATTTAAGCAAAAAAGCGCGATATGCCTTCTAGTACATATAGGTAACTTCGGGGCGGACACCCAAACACTCGGAATGAGACCTCAAAACCCGTGGCCAGCCTGCTGCAGACGTTTCCTTAGGGAACGTTCAAAACTGACGTCAGCACTTTTTTCGAATTTTTAGACCCCCCTCCCCCCATGCCAGCTGTCGTCAGTTTTGCAGGGCCCCCCCCCTCCAAACTGACGTCAGTTTTTGTCCGACCCCCT
>JAQGBB010000856.1:0-16109 GCA_034691745.1 Prismatolaimus dolichurus
TCCCAGTGTTTGTAAAGTAAAAGAAACGCATGCGGTCGCTGCACAATTTGCATACTCGAAAACCTGTCTGCTATTTCCACTTTGATATCTGTACAATTTATGTGGTACGAAGACAATGCAGAAGCCTCATGGCTACAAGCACAAGCAATATTCCAGTAAGTAGGAGGTGCTCGAAGAATGCGTAACAAGTAGACATGAGTGCGGCCCACGTTGACACCGAAAACATAATATCTTTTACCCACTAGAAGTTTTGCTAATGACACGAGAACTTCGAGCGGCTAGATTCCTTATCTGTACAAGCGGCGTTTACGCCGTTTGTATTTTTAATACTCTTCATGTTACCTGCATCGCGACACTGCGTTGTCACTGGATGCAGAAATAAAATTTCAGCCTTTTGTTCTTCTCAGCAGTAGCTGTCTGTTTATGAACTGCAATTCGAATGCTGTTTGCACGCCTGCATGATATGCAGACCCCAGCATGAGTTTTTGGCTTTGAAGAATTTTGCTTGTTTTACCCTGTAGCCGACCATTCGTGTGCGCATGTGATGACAATACTCAGCAACGCATATGTTTTAGTGCTGGGAATCCCGGTACACTACCAGTAACGAAAACCAACTTTTTTCCTCTTTCGTATTATTTTATGACCACATGTGGAAGTTTTCTACGGCAAATGTTCCTTCATTCAGTTATGACATACCTGTCTATGCTTGAAGAGCAAAAACTAAATCAAGTATTTTCATGGATTCGCAAAACGTGAGATGGTTAATAGAATTGCAGGCGTTGTCATCACTTCGCTTTGCCAGACAAATAAGGTTGTTGGCCTCGGGGCCCCTGGGGTCCCCGCCCGGGGCATTAACAAAGACGGTTAACCATTCAACATGCTGAATCATTTTAGTCAAGAAATTTTATCGAGAACCATGTTCTACAAGAACCATCACAAAGTTGTTTACCACTTGCAAGACGATATGTCGCAAACCGTGGTCCAACACGCGTGCTCCCGCTGATTTTCAAGCAACAGCCCTAGCATGTGATGCTACCGATGAAAACTGTCGATGTTTGGTAGAGGACCGACGGGAGGATAGATGCGGATAGCCATAGGGAAACAGCGAAATGAGTGTCTGAACCGCTAAGCTCTGTGAATGATGATATTTCGATTGCCCCTGTGCAAAAGTGTTGCTCCGGGGGGCGAAATTCTCCGCCCCGAAGATTAACAACCCTAAGACAAAACGTTTCAAATAAGCTACACTACAGCAATAGCGTTTCTTGAATTTATGCGCTTTATTTGTCTGTGTGATAAATCATCTGACAGCCCACCTCGCCGCGAACATGCACAACATGCGTCTGGTGTATTCGCAATTGTCTACAGCTCTAAAAGAACGCAAAACGTTACTTGCGTTCAGACAGAAAATTTCAAGAAAATAATGCGTTAGTGAACCTCTTGTCACTGAGATGCGTGTTTACGTCTTCGTCGTCGTATTCGCCTTTGCGACTTTCGATGATGCCGCTTCGAAGTGGATAAAGTGTGGATGCTGGAATTGCACAAAGCAGCAGACGAAATCCTGTCCTCCTCACTCATCTTGCGCTTACGAGCCATTACGCCACTGGTAATCCATGCGCTAAAACAATGTCTAAGCGAACTGGAAGACGTGCTCTTGTGTTCGAGGGATCGACTCAAGGTAAGCGCAAAGAACGGAGATGGAGTGGACGAAAATGATGCAAAACGAGAGGACCAGTTCTGCGACTGTGACGACGGCTACATTAGCGTGAAAAACTCCGGAGCGTGCTCCAAGGACCCGACGTATTGCGATAGCTCAGCCCAGTGCAAAGCCACGAATGCTTCCACACCGGCCTGCTGTGGGTGGAAAGAGTGCGGTGGTGCACCACGAAGGCGCGAGTGCGTGAAAAGTGTGGCTGCGTGTCGCGATATCGGGCCGCACTTGAACTGCGATAATGCATACGTCCTGCAGCCCTAACTTGTATCGAGCGTGCAGCACGTTGCTTGGAGCTGCTGCGTTAGCACTCATAAATCAGCAGCAACCTTACGTTACTTCATTTCGAAAGACGACAACTGAGATAATTTCCTACACTTTAACGCAGTAGCTACCTGTTTATGCTCCCGCTAAACGTAAAGAACGAGAGCAGTCTCTTTAGCCATACCTTTAATTTGGGCTGTTATTGCAACTTACCGTTTCTACAAATGCCATCAATTTGTGACACTGCTCTTGGCTAATCGTGCCTTCTAAGGAGCAGAAACAAAATGAAATCCGCTACGTACGGTTGAATCCACGTAACTCATTCACAGGCGGAAAAAAATTATTTCGCTCGTGTACTAGAGCTTGTGCTTCTTCATCATATGTTGCGTCTGAGTTAGAGTTACTGAGCTATGCAACCGGAGAAGTCAGCTAAAACGGTTTCAGGTTGGGTCGAAACATGAGAGCAAGCCAACACCGATTAATACTAGAAAACGCAGCCACCATCGCCACAAATTTGAACAGCAACCAGGCCAGTTATACGTACTCCTGTCGAAGGCCAAAACCCCTCGCAACGGTCGCTACACCGTAGATCTTCACGCGCACTTTCCACCACTTCTGTAAGCTGTTTGGCCAAGCCACGATCGCTTTCATAAATTCACGCATCGCCGCAGCAGAAAGCCACGGAGTCGAATCCCTATAGGCTTGAAATTCAAGCTTCTCAAGCGACGGGCAGTTGAAGCCAAGTGAAGCAAGCAATGTGACTTTCAGGATCGTCGACGTTGCGAAGCGTCGAAGTATTTGCTCAAATGACCGCTTTAAAGCTGCTATCGTAGAGCTGAATCGAGCGGGTCAGCTTTTCGAGTTTATGCAAGCGAGAGAAGTCGTCGGCATACGCGCGCTTCGTCACCTGATCTGAGTTGAAGTAGAATCTCGCAAGAGTCTTACTGCGCTCGCAAATCGGGCTAACGCCAGCGTCGCGCAGTTCAAATTCACTACGAAGCAGTTCGAGAAAGTTGAGACAGTGCAAAAGACGAACGTCGTCGTGCGCGTATTCGCCCAGACCGCTCAGCCCGAGATGCTGCAGATTCTGACAACTCTCAGCCCATGCTCGAATCCGCGATGGACCGCCATCGTCGGGAAACTCAACGACGGACAGGCGGTGATATGCATCGACTGACAATTCGACGAGTTCACTACGCACTCGAATGAAGTCTCGAAGCTCGACGAATCTGACGCCGTAAACTCCGCGACCTTTGGATTGTGTGCAAAAGGACCTAAAAACCACTGATGGCAGAAACCTTCGATGACCAGAAATTTCAAACTATACTGTGGCAACACTGTGAACACGCAGTGCTTTCGATTACCAGAGCCAAAAGATCATTCTTGGCGAGCGGTAGGTAATATGCCCAAAATTTTTCGAACTTTGGTCATGAAGCTCAACAATAATCACTCCTCTAAGAAATTTTTGCCATTCTCCCCTACTTTTTATACTGCCTCTATTTTGACAATGTTGCGTGCTCCCATATTGCTCATGATACAACAACAACTTGCCAAACAACTAGCTAACAAAATGCAACAAACAACAATTTGGCGTATTTGTACTTTTCCGCTAGACGTTCACTCGTCACCATTCAACACACTTTTTCTTAGCATACTTTTCCAATTAATCCCATCCTCTTTCAAGTCATAAATTAGTGTTGCACCTAATCAACGGCAACACGGCCCGTGAACGGATTTATTTCTAATTGTACTTTATGCCACCCCCGTGTTTAAATCAGCGGCGGGCAACCTTTTCTGATCCGCGGGACACTCGATTACAATAAGCATAGGAAAAATACCAAACAGACACTATTTTTGAGAGAAAATTTTTGGACCACGCGAGCCAAAAGTGGCCCGCGGGCCCTAGTTGACGACCGCTGGTCTAATTCACGGCATGCGAAACAGCACACTCTTCGGGCGCCCACATTTCGTCAACGAAGGTTTCTGCTGCGTGAATATGCAAAACCATAAAACATGACCTTGTTCACTTTGACAAATGTAAGCTTCTTTGGGAATGCTCGAACGTGACAACTTAGCGTGCGTGACGCAATTTCGAATATTTTTTGCAGCAAGGTGGACATTCGGGTCGCCACGCAATCCCGCCAGCTAATAAAGGTGTTAGCTGCAAGTCAATAGCGGTAATCAGCTTAATTATGCCACACATTCGTTCGCAAATTTTGTTCAATTCGTGTGGTATTTTAGCACGTCGTAAAAGCCACTCGCAGCGCGATGAAGTGAATGCAGCCTGCTATGCCGATCAGATTAAAAAAGCTTTGCAGCCTGTCTCACTCAGCGATAGCTATCTAACGTTATGCAGGCGAGCTTCTGATTACGAGCTGACAGATGCTCTGAATAAGCAAAAAATGCAACCACACGTGCGCGGCTTGCAGGCGCGGCAAAAATAAAAAAGTTTAAAAGGATTTCTCGAAATTTGCGTCATTACGAGTGATCCATCTACCCGCCGCTGATCGAGCAGACAATTTTTCGTTCGCAATCGTGGCAGTTTGTTCAGAAAAAACGGTGTTTCCAAACAGCGAACTGGCACAACAAGCTATCTGTGATTAGCTCAAAAATGTCTATCTCCGTTCTCCCGCTCGTCGTTCTACTTTTAATATCTGTCGACGTCACAAGTGCGCTAACATGCTACGCTTGCTTTCACGCATGCGGGAAACTGTCAAAAGATTGCGAATGTGCCGTCAGCGCTCAAACATGTGAAGGCGCGCAGTGCTTTTCAAAGTTGCTAGCATTCGAGGATGGTCACTTCGCCGTTCATAAGGGGTGCCTCGATGAGGAGAACGCTTCGGATGGAGAACGCTGCATTCTCGACCCCGTGACGAAAGAGGTCGACTGCGTCTGCAGCCTTTACGATTTGTGCAACGTTCGCATTCCGAAACAACCATCGACGACGTACGACCGCGTCGAGTGTTGTCAAGAACGCAGCATCGATTCGGCTGGTCGACGGCCACACGAATCGTTTAGCACGTTTCAGTCGAATCGATGTCGTCCCGATCCCGACGCGCACTGCTACGGGGCGTACTGCTTCGAGGATCTTCGAAGTGGCGAACGCGGGTGTGGTCATGGTCGTTCGAGCATGCTTAAACTCCTCAGCCTCGCGTTCCAGATACCACCGAACGCCAAGCTCTGCGCAGAGGTGTGGCACCACGAACGTCGCACCAAAGTGTTCTCGTTCAACGGTTGTGTGTGCTCGTCGCCGAATGAGCCGTTCTGCAACGCGCCGAGCGACAAGTTCTGGGTGAACACGACGATCGGGCGGGCGTTTGTGAACTACCCGCGCGGCGCCGTCGAGTGCGTGTCGTGCAAGTCTGAGAATAACACCGAAACGGGCGAAGTCGAGGACGGCTGCCGATCGCCGAAGACGTGTTTCGGAAATGCGTGCTTCTATCGGGAGCAGCGCGTTGAGTTCTCGCAAGAGTTCGACGACAGCAAGGAGACTTACGAAAAGGCGGAACTTTTGCGTCGCACTGTGCAAAATGAGTTCGGCTGCATTCTCACGACGGCTGTTCTGGAACAAGTAGATGACACAACTGGTGAAGCTGCTCGCTGTTCGAGACAATCGGATACCGAGGGTGCCACCTTTACGGAGTGTGTTTGCGCATATCGACGTTGTAACAGTCCCGAGAATTTGGCACACCGATCGAAAGTCGACTATTCGACCATTCCAACTCATCCGCCAAACGCATCGGCAGCCATTTCTTCACCACTTTGCGTGGTGCTCACACAGATGATGGCTTTATTTGCGATGCTGTAGTTTCAAATAAATATTATTGGATTATCGAGATCATGTGCCAAACGGTGTGCGGAGCTCAGCCATGTGAAGGTCCATTTCCTGTCATATGCTCGTGAAAATTTTCAATTAGTGATCGTCAGAGCACAGCATCAGCAGTCGCGCGAAAATTATACATGGGGTGCAATGTTAAGAACAAAAAAAAACAAGTACGCTTGTCATTGTCACTCGAAGTAGCAGCCGATCGAATCCAAGTAGGCCCGCTCCATCACTTCCGGCAGGTTCCCGGCGGAAATGTACAGAACACGATGCCACTGTTGCGATGCAGCGTCTCGAGTCTCGAGCAATCGACTGTCGACTTCCTGATGAATTTCACAAATTTTTCTTTGGAAGTTTTAGCTGTAAGCCAGTGGCAGAAAGAAAAAATGCCCGACCATGGACACTAGCGTGAAGGAGAGACGGCGAATCACCTCGCCTGAATTTATCTGCTGAATCAGGCGCGAGCACGATTCAGAGACCAGCATGCAAAAGACCAAATGCGCAGGAGAGAAGGCCAGCGCATGCACGAGCAAATGACGGTCGATGCCGTGCTCACGGAGAATGAACTAAACAAGAAAATTAACGACCATGCTGAAGAGAGAGCTCACTCAAGTGTGAAAGCCAAGCCACAAATTCGAGGCTGTCCATTTGCTGTCGGACTGTCACAATTGTTTGCTGTCGTTGCAGTGCCATTGCGAGGAATGCTGTCAAAGTCGCCAAGTAAACACAGAGGTAGCGTTCCAGCTCACTAATGCGTCGTCCACACATTACGTAATCAGACAGTCTGAATTTTTTTACTCCTCCCGCCTCGCCCTTGGCAATCAAAATAACACATAGGAGATAGGTGACTTTTGCACTTTTCAGACCCGTCCTCTCCCTTGATTACGTAATATGTGGACGACCCTAAGTAGGGCAGCCAAGTTACCTATAGTAGCAATAATTTGGTAAAGAACCACATTGATCGACGCAGTGATCAACTATAACTGTAGGCTAAATTGATGTAGCTATCTGCTCACATTCAGAACTGTATACGAACAGTTCTTTTCGTAACGAAAAGAACTCAGCCAAAGAATCTCCTATAATACACCGGTGAAGAATTTTTTCGCCGTCGCAGACGCAGTACACCGAGCAAGTGTTGACTGGGCACAAGCGGAAAGCAGGTTAGGTCAAGGTTCTGGAGAGCTTCGACAGTACTGTTTAAATAATCCCACTGGCGGAATGTTGTACAGGATGTGAGTACAATTCAACTTTTGCCTGCCTATAGCAAGCTTGTGAACGTCCACTCTGGTTCTAACACCTCCCCTCTTTGTCCGCAAATTTTAACTTGGGCCTGACACCCCACACTGCCACTTCGCGCGGACGTCCTTTGTGCAAAGCCCTCTCAATACCCTGTGGATCTAGAAATAAAATGCATTACTCGGTAACGTATCTACTACTCCACCTTGTTTCTACGTCACTGCTTATAGACCTACATGAACGTTAATGCCAGTTTTTGAAGCGGCAGGAAACGATTTGAAAGTGACTACAAGAATCTCTGGCTCCGCGCGAAAAAGCTCAAACTTTGCATAATAGCGGTCGCCTTTGCGGTTTTATCCACGACGGTATCTTTCAGCGCAGCGCTTGGGAGTCTCTTCTCTTGCCGCTTTTCGACATTCTTCGCAATCAGACGTTCGACTTCGTTGCTTAGCGCCGGGTTTGGCTGAAGGATCGCCAGTGGCGCCACCGGTTCGGGGTCGACGAGAACGAAGCGAAGATCGTCGGCGACGGCGACCGAGCGCAGGGGACAGTGGAAGGTCGCCTCCGTTAGGCAGTTGAGCTTCAGGTTTGCAAGGTCAAGAAACCAGAGTTTGAGCTTCTTATCCTGTGCGCAGGTGACGACAAATCGATCGGAGAGCGCGAGCGAAATCGAGTGAACCCAGTCGTTGTGAACGGTAAAGCTCTGCAGACGAACGGCGTTCTCGAGATCAACAAGGTCTATGCGGCAGTATCTACAATAAAACGCTAATTAGAGGCAGCATCGAATAACATCAATCAATAAATCAATATTTTAAAATTAATCAAATTACTATTTGGCGGTAAATGCACGAACAGAGATTCGTTTTTTACAACCTTGCCACAAGGAGGTGCTTGCATCCAGCGTTCATCATTTCAATGTGCTGAATGCGGCTAGCGAATGCAAGCCGATTGAGCAGCCGCTTCTGACTAACGAGCGCAATGTGTAGCTGTTTTCCGAAGGCGCCGACTGCGTAGTTGCCGTCGGCTGACGATTTTACTGATCCCAAGTTAGGACGCTGTTGGGACGCTGTAACGTCATTCGCATCCGTCCGTTCAGCTATGCTGTCGTCAAATTCGAGCTCGGTGATGTGCGGTGGAGTGGTCGCCGAGACGGGGTCGACGATCACCATTTGCTTTCCATTCCATGTGGCAACCTGTTGGCGACCGTCGTTCTCGCAGACGGCGAAGTAGCTGAAGCAGTTTGCATGAGTGTACGCTCTTAGCTTGTTGCCTAGAAAATTTTGAATTCATAAAATATAACAATACCATAATGCGCTGCCGAAATTCATACGTTTAGGTGCATAACCTTTGAACGCCTGAAGCTGGGATTGAATTGAAAATAGCATTGGAAAACTCTATGTTTTTTTCTAACTTTCTGAGATGCGGAGGACGTTGCTGCATTGAAAAGCTAGGCGCCAAAACGTCTGAACTATGGTAGCATGTTTATTGTGACCGATCCTCGAATGCCTACCGTTGTTAATGTCGTAGATAGTACAAATGCCGTCCTTGGCGTAGCCGATAAAAATTCGTTCCGTGCTTTCGACAATGTCCGCTGGTGGATAGGTAATAGGTAGTCGCGATATAAAGTTGCCTACATACAAATTAGCACGAGGTTAGAGCACTTAATAAATCAACTGATCGATCGACGGCTTTACCCGTTTCGAGGTTCCACAGGCGACGTTCCGTTCTCTGTTCGCGCTCGATATCACTCGAGTGCCGCAGCCCAAGATGAGCACTTTGTCGACGTAGTGCTTCTGCTTGTGACCATGCACGACAATAAAGTTGCCAGTTTGGAGATTGAAAAACCAAATTCGTCCAAAGTTGCTGCCGTAGACGGCGTACTTGTTATCCCTGTTCAAAAAATATCAAAATCATCCCCAAAATATGGCTCATTTTTCTGTCATTGAGTGCTTTACTTAGAGACCGCGATCGCCGACATTTGCCCACCGGCGAACGAATTCTCGTTGAGATGCTGATATAGGTTCCCTCTCAGCGGCTCGTCATAGCTGCTCTCCATGACTTTGGTTTTCTCTCTGCAAAGTATTTGTGTCGAACGGTTTGTACAGCAGAAGCTACACTTTTTGTTTCCCGTCCTGTCATCACGTGACTTCCACCGCTTGCAAACAGCGTCATGTTTTTTCACTCTACAATGTCACGTGATGTCATGTTTGCACACAGGCATACTTTGCTTGTTTCTTCATCTTATAAGGATCACTGCCCTCTGCGCCGTTCTGCTTTGTCGTCCCTCGCCTCGCCGCATTGGTGCATATGCTGAGAATTGTTTCCAAGTTCCACAGCTTGATCATGTTGTCCAAGCTGCACGTTATCAGCAGCTTCCTGGCCGCGTCAGCTAGTATCGCAAAGCACGCCGATCGAGCGTTCCCGCTAAGTTTCAGGAGCACTTCCGCCTCGCGCTTCGGTTGCTCCGGTGTGCCGATGCCCACAATGGTGATGCCCGGGTCGTGTAGACGCGTAAAAGCGATAAACTCGTCCTGCTCACCGAGGAACGCGATGGCGCTATAGCCGAGGTTGTTCCCTTCAAAACGAGAAACCTCGTCGCGCATACGGATGTCGAAAACGAGCAGCGGCTTTGAAGCATTGTAAATCGTCGGCTCAAACGACGTCGTGACTGCTACCCAAAACTGTACGAACAGTTATCGATTTATTGATCGACTGATTGATTTTTGTGTCTTTACCTTACCTGTGATTTATGCAAAACGATCAAATCGATCGGATAGGCAGATCCATTGCACCAAAGTGGTTTCGTGGCGCCGAAGCCAGACAAAACCTTCGGAATGTCGAAGACGGCTAAATTACACGACGTGTGCGGTAGGAAGCCCCGAGAGATGAGCTTGTTTCCGGCAGCAATCAGAAACGTCGTTTTCGCCTCGAAATCAACGCACAAGTCGGCCTTGCACGCGCGCGATAGTTGCTCAAGCTTGCAGCTTGTCGTGAAGTAGGCAAAAATCGCGCCCAAACGTGTGCCGAGTATGATAGTTTCGCAATCGGGCGACGGAACGACGGCAAAAATTGAGTCGTCGCTATTGAGGTTACATGTTTTAACTTCCGTCGCTTTGTCGGGTTTAGTTAACACTTGAGTAGGGTAGAGGGTTACGGTAGCACCGTTAGCACAGATGATTGTGGTCTCGGACACGACGATGAAGTCACTGGGTGAAATTGTGTCCACAAGCTGCTTTGTGTCCATGTTGATGATGACGTGGCGCCATTTCTCTGAAACGTTCTGCTTCACTTTCGCCAGCAGAAATCTATAGAAACATGATTTTCGACTTCCATTTGACAACCAACGCGAATTTTCATACCTGTCATTTAGACAAAGAGAAATATCGTTGATCTGACTGATCGATCCGAGCGGTGTCTTATGAACAATCTCGCCGTCATTCGAGAGGTCGTAAACGATGATGAGATCGTTTGAGTGGCGACCGATTTCTCGAGCGAATAGGTAGTTTGTCGCTTGCGAAACGTGGAGTAGTTTAGATGAATAGCTCCGATACTCTGAAAAACAAATAAAAATAAATTTATTTATGTTTAATTAAGAAATGTAAACAACTGAATTTGATAATAAATTAAATTCTAAAATTTAGTAATCAGAACAAATTTATTAAATTTTAGTAGATAATTTACATGCCAAAAATAACGAATTTCTGAAGATTTCAAATTGAAAATTTTAAACTCTGGTTCAAGATAAATCGTGCTTACGATCTGGAATGAACATCGCGTGATTGATTGTCATCTTGAGCATCGACCCGACGCCTTCCATGCAGTGATAGCGAAGTGCGAACAATAATTCATTGGTTTCTCCGAGTCGTCTGCGCGCATCATCAACGAGTGCCGAAACTGACGGATAGTTGTGCCAGAGAGGAGAAAATCTGGCGACAACTTGAAGCGCGAATTCCTTCCAGCTTTCTTGAAGTACGTCGCCCGACAAGCGAAGAAAGTCGCCAACGAGTTTCACCTGCACTGCGTAGTCGTTGAGCCGACTTAGCGCTTCCAGATTTTCGTCGTTGATCGAAACTTTCAGCTTCGACTTCAGCTCGTGTCTCTCCTCGCCCGTCATCTCAAACAATAGGGCTTCTCGAATAAATTTCAGATAGATTGGCGAACATTTGAACTGCCAGCTGAAGTACTGATCTGTGGTCACCAACTCGAAATACGTCTAAAATTAAAAAAATCACGATTAAATGCTACCTTTTAAAATCGACCAATAAATTAGTCGGTATATTTTCAATGATCGATAAATCAATAAACCGGTATATCAAGAAATCAACTATCAATAAGTCAACGTGCAGCAAATCAACATCAACGATCACCAAATCAATAAATCAATAGATCGATCTATAAATCAATAACCTTTTAATTCTATATCCTCACCTGAAACCTGAAAGTCTTCGAGTAGCTTTGCGAAACCCTGAAATCTTAGCTTGTTCGCCATAAACGCATAGATGCACAGAAGTGTATTAATCTCCCCAAGCACGCTTTGAAGAGCATCCTGTCGAAAGCACGCCTTCTCCGGCGCCGTTCTGTCGTACGCGGCAAGCCCAATCAGATGATAGGGCAACTCTGTGAATTTCCTTAAATTCAATTTTTCATGGCCGACAAAGTCGGGCATCAGCGACGGCATTCGCATCGCGTTCGGATATTCCGCTTTCTTGCCTCGAAAGAGACTCAAAGGCTTCGCTCGCGCGGCAAAGTCACCACGAAAATAGGCGACCAAATTTCGCTCGATTTTCACCCTTACTTTATCGACCAGAAGCTCCGCCTCGGCAGTCTCCCAGAATTGTCGGTGGTACCAGCTGAGGACGGTCTTTTCGTCCGCCTGCTTCTCCGTTAGGTACTCGTCGATCTGTTGTCGGATTCGCCGCCAGATCATCGGCGGTAGCCCGACGAGCGACGGTTCTGGCGGCAGATGAAAGAGGTAGACGTCCTAAAGGACTTCATCGTCGAGCGAGAGAAGGTCTTCAATTTCGCCGTCGGTGAGCCCTTCGCGGGCAGCGGTCATGTATTGAAGGGCACGGAGAGCGGCCATGCCGTGCTGGGCTTTTAGCGCGGCGAAGAGCTGTCGAATGAGTGCTCAAGTGTCGGCGCCGAGTGCGGTTCGAGAGCGAGCTTAAGAAACATTGGCGATGAGCAATTGGCGAATCGATCGGCGATTGTTTTTCGTTGCTCTTCGGTTATAGTCCGATTGTGTTTTCCTTCGAATTTTCGAAGAATGCCGTCGAAGCTGTTTTCGCCGAGCATTCCCTTGACCTGGAGATAGGTGAGCCCACGATCAGGCAGCACGATTTTTGTGTTTTCGAGTAAATGCTAAAAATTTTTGCGTATTTGGAATCGATAAATCAATAATCAATCAATAATCCGCCCAGAAGTGCGTATACCTCGAAATCCGTTAGCATTGTGACAAACCAAAAGACATTGGGGGGAAGCTCCTTCGCAAGCCAGTGCATATGAAAGGCACCTTCGTCGTTCCGTAGCTGATCGACCGCATCGAAAATGATCAGAATGTGGCCGTCGTACTTCGAGGCCACTGTCCAGAGCAAAAGCGCAAAATACTCGGCCAAATGACCAATGCTCAGCTTGAAGAGCTTTTGCCATATTCGGCGTGAAAACGCAGCGCCGATCTGTTGGATGACGCCGCAGAGCACGTCACGAACTGTGCAGCTATGCGGCGAAGTGCCGAGGAATCGGAAGACTTTCACTGTTGCCTGCGCGGTCGCCGATGAATTGAGACAGCTGAAGTTTTTCGCCACCATCGCCATCAATGAGGTCTTGCCGAAACCGCTTTCACCGTGCATTATGAACGGGCGACGGTAGCGAAATAAAGACGGCTTATTTTCAGCGTCGCCGTTTCTTGCTATTCGTAACGTTTTCCGACCATTTTCTATATGATTTGTCTTCGCGAATGCTGTGAATAGCTGTTGTTCTGCGCGATTCTTGGAGCCTGAGACGGACTGTTCAACATCTAAATCCTGCTCATTTTTGTTCGCAGAATCAGAGCGCAGTTGAACTTTGTTTGTTTGCACTTTCTTCCAGACTTCCCCCCAATGTTTGCACTTTTCTTCAAGCCCGTCTCGGTGTCCCAGGTGAGAAAGTAACGACGAATATTGTCAGCGGGAAGCGCTGCTGCAATCTTCTCCCCACGTAGCTGAGTGCAGAGCGTTTGCTTCGGGGCGTCAAACTCGCCGCTTTTGGTAATATCGAAAAAGCGTTCTAAAAATGTTTCCTTCTATACCTGTAATATTTTTAAGGCGTTTTGTTGAAATTCCGAACTTGTGATTGGCGCTTTTGTTGAGACGTCATCGGTCGCAAATTCACGAATGAAGCATAGAGCGTGTTCGTTAGCTAGCTTGTCTGCGAAAATGCCCTTTTGGATTTCCTTTTCGGTAACTAAAAAAATTTACTGTGACCTTTTAGCGGTGAACAACAAACAGCGAGAGGACGCTTTCTACCTAAGGAAACATAGTCGTGGTATTCGGAAGCGCTGATATCGCCAGCTTCCCATGCTAAGTGCGCCGCACGCTGAATTGTTTTCATTAGCTCTTCCTGGAGCGTGTTCCATTCGTCTTGAGCCTATTATAAGAAGCTATTTTATAAATAAAATTCAAAAAATTTGTGAATAGTATTTAAAAATCATTTAAAAATTTCACTTTTGTTTTTTATGCTCACTTTAATTTTTAAATTCTCGAAAATTTTATTTGTATTTTTTGCGCATCTTGCAAATCATTCATATTTTGAGCGCTGCCTCACTTTCGCGTGTTCCTTCACGTGTGCCACATCCTGTGAGCAGAGCACAGGATATCGATCGAGAAAACTGCAGAGAACGTATTCTTCGGGTATCGCGTTTGCGTCCAGCAGATACCAGTCGTCAAACTGGCGTAAACTTTCAGAATTTTCTGCGCCGCTGTGTTTGCGAAAAATTTCGACGTGCTTCTTGCAGATTTCAGCAAGCAACGGGCAAGAGCCGTACTTGTTTCCCAGCAGGGCCTAAAACGTTTCTTTTTTTCCATTTTAAGAGGCAGATGGTGAAATTTTTGGACATTTTACACGACCAAAAAAGAAACGCCTGCGGAGATCTTTTGACAATTCTCAATCTCCTGAATGCAAATCGAGGTTGCTTGGTGACCGAGCACCGACTCCTCGCGAATACCCCAACGCATGTCGACGACCTAAAAAAAATATCGACGGAGTGAATAAAGCGCTTTCTTCTTCGTCGTCAAGAAGCTACATAATTTTTCCCATTACAAATATCGATTATAGTGACAACATATTTCGCTAGCGACACACGAGTTTTTAGCTAGCCGTTCGTAAACGTTTTCGCGAATTAAAAAAATGCGAATTTTCATACATTTCAAAATTTCACACTTAACGAAAATGAAGAAAAAAATCTTCAAAATCGTACCTCAAATTCAAAAGTTCGTAAAAAATTTCTAAGAATCGTACTTCAAATTCAAAGCCTGTATCACGAAAGTGAGCGCGCAATTTTGGAAAGACGTTACACATGAGTTCGTTTCGCTCAATGGTCATATCTGCAAAAGTCAAACCATGGTTTGTCTCACAAAGTCTTCGTTGAAAAGTCGAAATACCGGTGAACGTGGAAGAGAGAAATATGCGAATGGTCTTTCCATTTTCCTCATGCCGTGTTGCTCTCTCGAGATCACCAAGAATCAGGGGATCCTTTGAGGTCATTTTGCAGCTGAAAAAGATAGCTGAGTTTGAGAGAAAGCGGACCAGCACGATTGCCGTGCGCGGCAACACATGGAAGTTGCTACGGGTAACAAACACAACAACTGAATGTCAATTTCTCTGGCATATTCTGTCGTCGAATGATGTCGTCATTGCTTTAGTTCGGTAGCGTGTTTGCCAGCATCTAGCGTCAATTGTTATATTATGGCAGATTTTTGCGACCAGTGACGTCAGTTCTGGACGAAACTAACTTTGCGCTGCGCGTAGGGTGGAGGTACAAAGGCGAACTTTCTACACGACATTATACACCTATTCGCTTCGTCTTGTCAGAAAGAGGTCGTTGGACGCTATTCAGTTGGGAGGCTGCGTTTTCAGAACAGCCCATGTTTAGAAGGGCGTACGGAAGTGAACGTCTACGTGGCGTACTATATGTGAGTACGTCCGTGCAAGTAAAGAGGCTAAATCAGCTCTGCAAGCAAAAATAAACTGACCCTAGTTTAACTAGTAGGTTCATCGAGAATGTCACTGACCGCTGATAATCGACTCTGTTAGAGAAAAGTTTCTGGCAGCTGAAACGTTCTAGCACATCGTTGTTTATTCTGGTAGAGTCCTTATTACAAGCGACAAATGCCGACAAATGCAGAACAGACTAACACTGTGAAGTTGCAGATGTTACACCACGCCGACAAGAGTCAACTAGTGTTTTACTGTGCAGCTGATGCAGTGCGGTAGCCAACCATTTGGCAGACGATTCAGCGCACTGGGTTATTTCTTGTCACCACGTCTTCTACACATATCAGCTCAATCCATATAGCCTGATACGCGTTTTCGCAGTAACGCCTGTCCATGCCGACTAATTGTCGTTCCGGCGACTTTAAGCGTAGAATCGTATAGTGTGTCGTCTTGTCAAAAATGCGAAAAATTGTTCCATTTATATTTACATTTATAAGGTAGCGACGACAGTGCCGGTGCCGTTTGCAGAAGCCTGTCTTGTTGGCCCGTCACGTTTGACGCGCACTGAGTGAAGAGACCGAAGAGACGTTTAATAAGCTTTTTGATGAGGCATAGCCAAAAAATATCTCTCTTTTGCGCTCTCGCCACTGCTGCACGTTCTGCTTGCGCGCGGCTGCCATCTGCTGACGAAAAGCCTCACCACGACCACCCTGTGTTTGTGGCTTTAGAACAACGTTACTCCGAAGAATATGAACGACGCGATTATGGCTTCAGGCGCGTAGCCAGCAGTGAGAAAGTTGAGGAAGTTCCTCCCAGAGATGGTCGCGGGCCGGGCTGGACCTCGAAAAAATAATCTCGGGCCGGGCCGAGCCTCGGAAAAATAATCTC
>JAQGBB010000857.1:0-16108 GCA_034691745.1 Prismatolaimus dolichurus
AATATAAATTTTCATGCCCATGTAGATGCATAAAATTGACATTTTTTCAACCGCCATTTGCGAACGACGCACTTTTGCGCAAAGCCACAAATATCAGCTTGTAGATGAGAAAATATACTATCTTTGTTATACCAAAAACTTTCTTGCAACGTCTTCTGGGCACGCGCAAGACGCAAACAAATGGGCTTAAGCAGATGTTCTATCCTACTATGCATTGTGTGGAAAACTGACGTAAAGCATAGGTTAGGGAGTAAAACGTAGAAAGCGGTAATAGTTAGCAGTGAGCATTGTTATCGATGGCGAGTTTTAAAACTGTTGCCGACTTCTGATCACTCAATATCTATCGCGTTCGTTTTATGCGCAAGGCAAGGGCTAGCTAGCTCGTTTCATGAGAGTGACGTTCCGTGCTAGCCTTCAAGCGATCCACATCCGCCGAGAAGGAATAAAGAAACTTGATCGATACTTTATCGCATTTCTCGTGGTGATGTGTTCGCTGCGTCTCGCTATGTGCTGTGATTTTGTACTAGCTCGTTTGTGCTATCGTTACGTGTACTCTGCAGACTACGAGTTAACACATCTCTTCGTAAGCCGTACATTCATGATAATGCTGATACCGTCGAAAGTATAGTTATACAAGGTACAATTGCTCGTATGACTCGCCGTTGATCCATGTTTTTGTATCGATAGAATAGTGAGCTATAGTTGCTCGTATTAGTTGGAGCAGTTCGAGTGGACAAACTCGGGGTCACATGACCTTGTTTTGTTGGAGCAGGTGACATCATTTTGGCGCCTATTTGCGAGGCTCTGCCCATAAGCTGTGATTTAGGTTTTAGTGCCAATGTTTATGGCCGTCTATGATGCTATTATACACGCGATGTTTGCTTGTGTGAGCTGATGCTCGTGATTTTTTCGTTTGAGTAGAATAGATGATCGACGTTGGTGCGATAGTCTGAAGATTTTTTAAAATAAACAAGTGCATATGTAAAACAGATGTGATCCGTCGTGGACTTTGTTGATCGCTTTCTGTCGACACCATCGATTTTATTCCGACGTTTGTTGACCATGATGCAGGTGTGTACTGTCTTGTTTTTTGGTGAAAATTTGTTGACTATTTGTTTTTCGTGCATTTTTATGATGTTTTGTGATGTGGTAATTTTTTCTTCTTTTGCTCATCAGTGTGCGCGCGTGTACTTTGTGAGGTCTGGAGTGCTTGGCGTAGAAACAGCTCGCAGCCGGATGACATACTGGTCGGTTCTGCGTGGCGAAAGGAGGACAGGCGGCCTATATGGTCAAGCTGTGATTCTACCCCCGTTCTCGGGGCGAGGTGTTCACGGTATCTGTGAACTCGCGGCGGGAAGAGGTAACGAGGGCGCCAATTCCTTGCTTGTCACCAAATAACCTGCTCGACACAGTGTCTTCGAACACTACAAAATGCGTGCGCGCCAAATATGCGTCGAGACAGAACGCGTGCACACAACAATGCGTCGATAAACTTTTTCCTCGTGAACCAATTTGACTTCTCACCGTTCATCATCGTCATCATAGAATTTTTACATCTAATTTCTCATTTTTGGGTTTCGTACTTCTTCGCCAATCGTCGGCAAACTTGCCACAGGTATTCTGTTGTACAGTTGAACCACCGATACTGGAAGCTAAGAAGCGACCATGGTGGAAGCTAATGAGTTATACTGTATGTATACACACGCTATCATTCATTATACTACAGCTATTATTGCGCTGCACCACGTCTCCCGTCGCCACCGCCGTCCGTCCGATAGCAAAACAACCCGAAGCGGTAAGCTATCAATCGTCAATTTATTTATGCACGCTTATACAGCCGCACCATCAGCAACTCTCTAGTTAGCTAGCTAGCTGGCTACTCAATCGATCGATCGGTCTGTCAGACAGCTCGCTCGATCGTTCGTTCACTCGCGACCGCTGCGAAGAGAAGAGAGATGTACGGTTAGTGTACACAAGAGTAACAATAGGCTAGCTAGCTTACGCGTGGAGGTCAATTGTCGTGAAGCCGCCACCACTCATCGGGGACGACGTCGCCCGCGGGGCACCAAGATCGAGCAGCAAACTACCGCTCCTGTTCGCCGCTGTCATCGACGGACTGCTGCTGCCTCCAAGTGTCGTCATCTGAAAGCTCTTACCACCGCCGCTATCAGCAGCAGCTAAACGCATGCGCCCAGCAGCGGGCGAGAAGGAGAACGAGGCGTGGCCGCCCGAGCGGCACAGAACGAAGCTGTCAGGTTGTTGAGTAGATTGTAGATAGCTGGTCAGAGAGTATTATAGTGCAGGACATACCCAAGACTGATGACGATGAGAAGGAGCACGCCGCCGAGAACCCAGCCACCAACGGCGAGCCACCAGCTGAAGACAGTTTAATGTCTAGTGCGCGTCATTAATCTTACGCGTGCTATTTACCTCACAGTCGTGTTCGCTTGAGCGTTCGTCAAACCTGGAAATAGTTTACTTGATACGCGCAAAGCGTGTGCGTGCGTACAGTATGTATACGTATCATGCCATTTTGCAGTTGTGCAGTGTGCACAGTGAGTGGATGTAGTCCATCTCCGTTCTCTGGAGTCGCCATCGCTGGTGTAAACCCTGCGCTTTCTGTCGAGCGTGATGGTAATTCATCTGTTGCCAGCGGCGTTGTTGTTTCTTGCGATGATAATGATGATGATGAATGAGCAAGCGTAGAGACTCCCATCGTCTTTTCTTCGATGGAAAGTTGAAACGATGACTGCGCCGAAGTCGGCTCTTCTGTTTTCATCGTCATCGTCGTCGTCGTTGTTTGAACATGCATAGACATGGTGGTGGTTGTCGACGAGGGAGCATCTCGTGCAGTAGGTAGTGCAGAGTGCGCAGCTAACGGTGGGGTATTTTCTTTTTCTGAACTTTCGTTATCGATCGATGGTGACCACAGCGGATGAGTAGCAGTAGCCGAAAGATAGGAAAAAGTTGCTTACGTGTCATCTTGTGCAGTGAAAGGTGCAGATAGCAGAGGTGTTTCCGGTGAGGTATTCTCATTTTCACCCGAGCCAACGTCGTTCTCGATCGATGGTGGCTACAGCAAATGAGTAGCAGTAGGCGGAAGATAGGAAAAAGCTGCTGACATGTCATCTTGTGCAGTGAAAGGTGCAGATAGCAGAGGTATTTTCGGCGCGGTATTCTCATCCTCACCCGAGCCAGCGGCGTCATCGGTCGATGGCGGATGAGGATCAGCAGCAGGCACGACCGCAGAGAACGATGACAAAGGAGAAAGGCCGGACGGCGGCGATGGAGCCTCCACCGACGGCGGACTAAACAATTGCATGTCTGCATTGAGAATACTGCAGACTGAGTTTGAGTCAACTTACCAGCAGCCAGACTCGATATTCGGACAGCAGGGCAAGCAGGTAGAGCAGGCGTCGGCCGTATGAACGTCGATCTTCTTCAGCTGCGGCATGATTGTGGTCAGCCGATCGCACGTTAGACAGAGCGAGCGGTCAGTCGTCTCGACGATCAGACGGGTGGCTACGCTCGCGCAATCCTGGTCGATATCCCAGTACCCGACGTCCCCCACGCAGCGCAGAAAGTCCTCCTTGAGCAGAGATAAAGAGAGATTACCTTGGGATCACGGGGTTCCCAGTCAGGATTTCATACTTTGCAGTAGCAGCGGGCAGCGGCAGGCCAGCAGCTTGCAAGCAAGACGGCGATGACAAAAAGGAGAGCGGCCATTGAGAGAAAGAGAAAGAAAAAGCGCGAGAGAAAACTGTTTTATCAAACTGAGAAAAGTGAAGCTGCGCTCATCATGTTTTGTCTGGACAATCTTTCTTTCATTACTTCATCTGCGGCGCAATTATTATTATTACGTCTAGTTTCCAACTATTGCCTAACTGCTGCGGTTTGTTTTTGCTTTTCAGTTTTTGCTGCGTGCTCCTCAACTACGCAACGCTGAGAAGGGACTCTCAAGCGCCACAAAAACTGCTTATAGGCCAAACTGCCACTTCTCGTGCGACGGGCTGAGTGTAGCTAACCCTTTTAGCTAATGTATTTTGTTAATTTTTTTCAGCGTTTGTTTGTACGTATTGTACATTTCTAATTAAAATGAGGAAAATAAACATGCATTTTTTTACAATTTTCTTTTTTTGTCGAATAAATGCACACGTACATTAAAAAAAACAAGCATACTATGTAGCATATGCGTAGCATATACGATTAAAGCGATCAGAGCATTCACAAAATCGCACGAGCAGACAGGGTATACGATAGTAGCAGCGAACATTAGCACGCAGAGAGAGAACTTATATCACGTATGTACAATACAGCTATAGCGTAGTATGACGTAGCAGCATCGCAGATACAGTAGCCTACATACATGCAGAATATCGACGAGATCTCAACATTACCACGATCGATTGTTGCAGATTTGTGGAGACTGCCTCGCCTTTACTCGAGCTTTCTGAAACAGAGAAAATGCATACTTTAGTCTTGCATATTATATGTGCACCGAGTATGTACTTGGATGAGCACTCCTTTCGTTTATTTCCAACGCCGGGCAGCAGCAATCTATGCAGAAAAATAAAAAGAACTAAAACTGAAGATTCTGGTTGCAGCCGCTAGTGGACCCGTCCTACATTCTGGCAACTGTTGTGCTTGCAACAAGCCCCAATCCACGATGACTCCTTTATTTTGCTGCAGCGCTCGGAAGTGATGCAGCCGTGTTTACAACATTGCCGGAAGCCCAGACGAAAGAGTGCGACGCGGTCAACTTTCATGTGTGGGGCGCCGTGATGAAGCCGACAAAAGTAGTGGCACTCATTGTGCCGTCGGACCTGCTCCCTGTTGTAAGCTTGCAGGCACGCTGCACAGCGGGCAACCTCACCGCGGACGCCCTCAACTGGTATGATCCGAGGGATCAACGACGATACGCCCTCGATCTGGTGCTGCCCAACGTAGTATGCTAACGCGTGATCGGGTAGGACCAGTGGCTCACGAACGACCTTGTCGCTCAAGGGCGAATTGCGAAAGATCAGAGTGATTGTCATGGGGTTGTTGTAAGTTAGCTTTAGTGGGCGTCCGATGTAGCGAGTATTGTCTCGGAGAGGATCTTTGCCAATATCGCGGATGACTGGAAAGAGGGCTTCTCGCAGTGCTACGGGAAAGTTAAATACCACTCGAGGGTTGGCTCTTGACGAACTGTGATGCGCACAACGTAGCCACAGCAAAGACCGGCCTCTCTCTTTGCTATCTCAATAGGATCTATAATAGAAAATACGTACTTATTGTTTCGATACTTTGTGAAGATCGCTCGGCGTGCTGGATTTGACTGCAGGAACCCGGTCAGGAGCTCCTTCAGGATTGGCGGAAGCTGCGCCCCGTCGCCCTCGGCCTGCAACTTCTCATCCATTGGTTGAAGATCGACGTTATCGTTGTTGAATAGCAGCGTGTAGAGCGCGCAACCGATCTGATAGCTTAACAGCTGCACCGCATCGGCCCGACCGTTCTCGAAGAACTCCGGAGGCATGTGAGCTGGGCCCACATCGCTGACAATCTGACCAACGTGGCGACAGATTCCAAGATCGATGAGAGTGACCATTTTCGACGAGCTGTCGAAGCGCCAATTCTTGAGATTGCCGACATCGCAGTGAACGACCAACTTGTCGTACATGGCGCACGCAACCTCGATCACCTGCAGTATGACGTCTCGCGCGAACGCGTAGTGTGCTTCTGTACGGAACTCTGCTGCCGTCATTGCCTGAAGCTTCTGGCGCAGGTCACAATCGCCGGCCATCGGAAGAAGAACGTAGCATCCGATGAGCTCGCTGTCGTCCGTCCTCTGTATGTAGTAGTCAATCGGTGCGGCGACAGCGGCGATGCCACGAACAAAGCGACCAAAATGAAAATCGCTTGGCTCTTCAACGTCTGGTCGTTGGCGATCCCCTGAGTAGCTGAGTGACATCAGCATAATGCCATAAGGGTCGTCGATCCCGGCGGCCTTTCCCATTGCTTTCAGTGCAAAGCGCTCCTTGGAACCAAGAACCGCGTTCTCATAAACGCGGGAAAAGGTGCCAAATCCAACACGATTTGCGTACTTAATCATAAACGTGTTACCGTACACCCCTTTTGCAATGTGCTTTCGCTTTTTGACGGCGGCACGAACTTGCGCTTGCATGTCATCATTTGCCTGCAGCGGCGGCTGCGCATGCATCACTGCGTAGTTGTGATCGCCGTCTTGCCCTGGTCCACAATTCTTTGCGAGCTGCTGCTGCTGGATCGAAGCCGCGTACGAACATGAAGAACCTTTTGGCCACTGATTTTGATATTGCGTGTAGACGACCGGTGTGTCGCTTGCCTGGTACAACGGCTGCATCGTGTACGGGAGAGGAGCGTAATAGTACGGCTGCTGGCACCACTGACTGTCGGCGAACATCTGCGGCTGCTGCTGCATGTAGTCTGCCGGAGTGTAGCCTTGAGGATACACATTCCATAGACCACCGACGCTCGGGCCGATGTTATTATACCCCGGTGGTGCCGGACTGATCGGCACCAGGTACTGCAGATAGTTGAATCCCATCGACAGGTCCGCAGTTGTCGTCGCCACCAACTGTGATCCTAAACACTGCACTCTTTACGTCGTGCTCGTTTACGGTTATCCATAATGCACAAGGCGGTGCCTTTGGCGCCGGTCGGAGCGAGCGGGCTAGTCGTCCTTCGGCGGAGCGATGTAGATGCTGCGTACACAAACGTGTAGCACGTACCTTGCTCCTGTGCACTAACGCCGCCGTCGCCGTTATCATGCTGCTGGACAACGGCCATCACATCATGAATATTGATATTTGATGGAGGTGGTGGAAAGTCGATCTCCAATCGCGGACTCGGTGTATCCGCCGCCGAGGCCAAGTTCGCATTGCCTGCACTTTCCGTGCGCAACATTTCTACTGTTGTCGTCGTCCGAATATGCTGTTTGCTCATTGAGAAAAGTCTTCCAGAGACGGACTACTGAATGCAATCTCTCAGATAGTAGAAACGCTAACTGGACTATCGGATCGCATAATTGGTCTCGAAAACGCTTGAATAGGACTTATCTATTATTCCTGCATGCGCGGCAATTACGTACTCACCCAACCGCTTAGCGTGGCTGCCTCTATAGTACGCAACTCAAAGCTACCAGTGGCGGTTTACTCATACATATAACCTCCAAGCATTGTCCCAGCAAAATTTTAGAGTCAATCGACCGACCCAGATTACCAATGTAACAACGTCGTTTGTCGCGTGCTTCCTCAACTTCTCGGAATTTTCCAGCGTCTAACAGCCCCAGTCGGTGTACGCAGATGATTAGGGAAAGTAGTTGATCTTCTATTAATTCGGTGTAATTCAAGTCGATCCGACCCAGATCGTTATTGTCATAAGGCCGTTTTTCGTCGTGCCGGTGTCTAGACCGTAACCGTCATCGATCAAAAACTTTCTCCGACTGACCGACTTTTTCATCTACCGACCTCCCCCTCGCAAGTTCTTGTCATATTCGAGTCAGCAGCGTTTTTTATCATTCTTTTTTATTTCGAGCAACCGCAATCGAATGAGACCCTGCTGCCTTCGTCAAGATTTTGTCAACGAGGTGAACGAGCGAGACCCAGACCTGAACAACAGGGTCTGTCGGGACATGCTCGGCGTGCTAACGGACGGTAAGCAGTGGAACGTGAGCCAGAAGGAGATCCTCATGGCTCTCGCGAGCGCTCGTCGCCTGATTATCTCTGTCAACGACTCCGAAAAGCAGCGCTTGACGGCGATTGAAAAACAGCGCATGATGGTCAGTCGTGCACTAGCGCTCGCGAACGAGCTGACGGACGATGAAAACGACGAGCTCGAGGTTTGTACACTGCGCTATTCGTTTTTCTTCATTTTCTGTGCACAAAGTGGTATATGTTAGCTGCTACCTCGTTTGCAGGCGCTCGAGCGCTATGGGCCGATGGGTCAGATGGCGGCAGCGCGAGCTGCGGAGCTCTTCTTCGTGGAGAGCCTGCGCTATCGCGGCGTCGAGCAAGAGTACAAGGTCTACAGCTACGACGACGAAAGCCTGGATTCACGCCGCTACGACGACAACACTGTCCAGGCGGCGGTCGAAGCGGCTACCGCCGCAGCGATCAAAGGTAGTGTATGGGTCGACGTGATTGAGCTCGTTGGCGAGCCGACGACGGACTACTTCGCAGCGTCGGCAATTATGGCGGCACTGCCTTCTCTTCGCGAGGCAATGCCGTCGATCGTGGAGATCGCGCGTCGCCGGTCGCACATTGCCACCGAGCGCGTTTCGGCGACAATGGAGCCCATCAAGATCATGAAGGAAATTGATGCGACAGACGTACGACTTCTTCTGCTTGTTTAGCCATTGGCGCACTTGGGCTGGACCCATCATACTGTGTTTTTCTTCTTCTTTATTAACAGAGTCGCCCGCCAACGCCGCTCTACGATCCGTAAAGAGTTAACGATGGTCCTCTATTGCTGATGTCGGCTATGACGAACAATCACACATCACCGTGACTCGGACATTTCGCTACGGACTGATCGCCTCGATTTAAGCGCTCTCAAAACGGTGTTCTTTTTTTTACTTCGCTGCGTGTGATTTTAGACAACCTCGCTGTACAGATGATTGGGGTGTAGTTTTGGACTTTAATTCTGTGTATGATAATTGTCTGTTTCATGTAGCCAATTATGCGCGTTGCGTGTACACACGATTGTAGCTTTGTGTTCCGTTGCAGCTTGCGCGCATGTACATGCGACTTGATGTTGCGTTTGTGGTGGTGCTGGTTTGCGTGCGTACACGCGATCACATAATCAGGAAATCTGCGTCTGTGTTATGTAACCGATGATCGTTCATCCGGATGCGGTTTCCGTTTGTGTGCTGAGCACAACTCAGCGCGCAGGTAAAAGATATACCTTTCGTGTCATGCGCTAGCGCCATGCGCGCGTGAAGAAAGGCGAAAGCATGGACAAAGAGAGAAACACGAACACTGAACAAACACGAACAATAGACAAGTACGAACAATGAACAAGCACGAACAATAGCTAAGCACAAAAAACGCGGATGTACCGTAGGTTGTAATGAGTATATAAAAAATAAAGAGTGAGCACGTAATCACTCACAGCAACCGCTCGAGAAAGAACCTCGGCAGCTACAAAATGTCTCTCGCTACGAACACGCAGACGCCGGAAAAACGCCAGAAAGAGGAAGATCTTGCCTTTGAAGCAGCTTTGAACCATCTCCCGGCTATTTCAAAGGCGCGGCGCTTCTACTTACGTACATACTACAGTCCTAAAAACGAGGTGCGGCACTGAGAACCAGCATTTATAAAAGATTGTAATTTGTCAGTTTTTCTCTTATTTCAGCTGTACATCGACATCCGTAGATTCTACGTCCAGCGCACGTCTGCAGGGTTCTTGGTCCGTGGTCCTGACAATAGAGTGGTCGTCCGACCAGGAAAGGGTGCGGCTTTGCTGATCCCAGAATGCCTGCAGCTGATCACCGAGATGGCAAAAATGCTCGTCAATCAGGGGATCAAGCTCGAGACAATTCTGGAGCGTCTCCCAAAGGCAAGCGCCTCCCAAAGGCGAGCGAGCGCCTAAAAAAGATGAAGGTCAACGTGGAAGAGCTCATGCGTGATGCATTCTACAACTACGAATAAAGCTACGCAGCTCTCGGAGGCGTTCACGCTATTCGCAACTTTGTCGCTGAAAAGCACAACATTCGGCTCCCAATTAAAAAGATTCAAAATTTCCTTCGACGACAGGATGTATACACAACACACGTAACTCAAGTCCGTCGCAAATTTCTTCGAAGACCGCTTCAGGCATCGTTCTATCTTCAGAAGCTAGCTGGTGATCTCTTTGACTTCCAAAAGCTCGCTCACTTCAATTCCGGATATAGATACGTAGCGCTTTTCACGGATTACCTCAGCCGTAAAATCTTCTACTTTCCTCTGAAACGGAAAACTGACGCAGCAATGGCGCTCGGATTCGCAGAACTCTTGAAAAAGCATAAAATCAATCCTGGGGCGGTGATCTTCGATCTCGTACGCGTGGATTTGCGTTGAAATATCTCAACCAGTTGTCTCACTTGAAGTCCTCATCCTTTGTATTTAGGGTTCGGAAGTTCGTGGAAGGCAATTTCAGGAGCTTCTAAAAAAACATCATATTGCTCTTTTCTTCATGGCAGCAGGATCTCACGTATCTATCGCCGAGAGATACGGGCGCTTACTGAAAAGTCGCCTTTATCGCGCGATGGCCGTCAAGAAAACAAGGCGTTGGGTGGATCTCATTGATCCGATCGTGGCTAGTCTCAATCAAAGGACTATCCGCGGTTTGGACTTTAAGCCATCGTCAGTCACTCCAGCAAATCAAGAAGATATTTACGTCAAACACGTGAAGCGGAATCGCCAAGTTGTGGAGCGCGCTCGAACTGGACGAAAGTCGCGATTCAGCGTCAATGATCGCGTTAAAGTCTTGCATTCACGTTCTGTTTTCTCGAAGAGTTTTTATGCAAATACGTTTGATGAAATTTTTCGTGTCAATCATGTGATCTCTTACAACAGCGGTCCACCATTCTTGTATGAGATTGTCTCCGAGAAAACCAACCTCTCTGCTACATGTCTTGCATACGCTGATGAGCTACTCCATGCTGACCCCACGATGCATACTGTGTGAATTTGTAAATGAACAAAAAAATTTAGGATGAAAGAAGAAGTACATTTGTGCTTCTACAACAACATCGGCGATGCGCTTTTCACCTGCAATCTTTCTCGGGCGATTCTCGCGAAGTCTGGAAAGCGGATTCAAATTGCGGTTTCGCACGTTGGTATTCAGAAAACGTTTCTTCTCGAAACGGTCGATTTGCAAATCTACAATGGCGTGACTAAGCTGTGGCTACCATTTCGCCCGATCCCGGCGCTGGGCTACCGAACGTTCAAGTGTGGCATGACTGTTCGCCGTGCACAGTTAATTCAGACGAAGCGCGCTCATGTTTGTGTTTAGTGATTTTCTCGCAACGCTAAAATCAGCCGCACCCGAGGGCATCATCGACGAGTATATGAAGATAGAGCTTAACGGAGGGAAGGTTCGTCTTTCTTTGGCAAAAACGTTCCGCTTGAGAGCTCCAGATTATTGGTTTGAAACGCTCGGTTTCCGCGGCCCTACGCCACAAGCTACGGGCGAGAAAAGAGTCTATACAGGTGTTGTTGCCCCAACAACATCGTTTCAGGCTGACAAGTCGTACGATTTTTCACTCAATTTTCACCTGCTCGGCTTGTTCAGCAGCAATGTCGTCCCACAGAGCGTTAATGGACAACCTGGTAGACTTATCACAGTCCTACCATTCGAGGCTGCAAGCGATCTCGAAAAGTGCGACACTGACATGAAGCACTTCGCGTTTCCACAACCCACATACGTCGATGTAGCGTTCAATGGCGCACCAATTCTGAACGATATCACGTTTGATCTACGATTCATGTCGGGCGATACACGGCGAGTCAATTTGAAGGGAGGACAGTTTTATCTCCTTTTTAGGCTCCGTGAGATTGATGACTGACAGGTAAAGCCACATTGTTGCCTCCTGTCCTTTGTTACAGCTTGTCCATTGTTACAGCATGACTATTGTCCCAACGTCTTCTCGTTGTTGTTGTTTGAAGTAGCGCGGCGACAAGCGCGCAAACTCAGATCGATCTGACTTGTTCGTTCGTTCAAGATGAGTCGTCATCGTGAGCATCAAAACGATGGCAGGACCGACGTGGCTGTTGTAGCCTCCGCTTCACTCATCATGATCTTTATCTGTGCTTCGCTACTGCTCTACAGCTTGCACGTTCCGATAAGCTTGACAGCTCCGTGGTGCTTACAGCCGGACGTTATCAACTTAACCTGTCATCGCAACCGTCTGCGCGAGAATAGCGTGATCTATTGTCGCGGCGAAGGCCTCAGCATCTGCAAAAATGCTGACTGTCATCTTACATACGACGAGGACCAGAATATTAGGTCCACTTTCGCGCGTAAGTAGAGCTCATTTCGATGACCTCTGTTCGTGTGAGTGAGTGACCGTAGACAAATTATCATGAAGCAATCAATTGAGAAGCAATTTTCTGCGCTAAAAACCATGTTTCAAATTTGTCCATAATTTAACCCAGCAACCGTTTTGGCACCAGCCGTGGTTCCAAGAAATTTTTATTTTTAGAACTTTTTGACTCTTCCAGATTGTACCTCAATGTCCAAATAGCAGAAAAAAAATATTTTCAGATTTAGAACATCACTTTACGACTTTCTGCAAACTTCCAAAACCGAAAATGCTTAGTGAGCGAAAATAAATCGTTGGACAATTGCTAACTACCCCATAAACCGATTTCACAGTATTCTAAAGCGCTTTTCCGGTGAGAATGGCTTCAAACGGTCTTACATGACTATTCTATAGCTTTCAATACCAAGTTAACTTTAGAGCTGCCCCATGTGGCTTCAGAACCTGTGCTCTGCAAACTTCGCGTGCTCTCTAAAGGTTCCAGCAATATTCTAAAGTGCTGTGCCAGTCAGACTGCCTTCAATTAGTCTTCGTTAGCTACCCTATAGCTTTCAGTACTAGTTTGCTTTCAGAACTGCTCCATATGGCACCGCGTGCTTCCTAAAAGTTCCAGCAGTGTTCCAAAGCGTTCTTTCGGTAAAAATGCTTTCAAATGGTCCTACACGGCTATCATATTACTTTCAATACTATTTTGACTGTAGGACTGCTCCCTCTGGCTGCAGAACCTCTGCTCCGTATGGCTCCGCGTGCTTCCCGAAAGCTCCAGCAGTGTTCTAAAACGTTCTTCCTATCAAACTAGCTTTAAATGGTTTCACTGGGCATCCTATAACTTTCAATACTAGTTTGGCTTCATGACTGCTCAATTTAATCCCGGAACCTCTGCTTTTTAAAGCTCCGCGTGCTCCCTGAAAGTTTCAGCACTATTCTAAAGTACTCTTCTCTCAAACTGTCTTCAAATGATTCTCGTTAGCTACTCTATAGCTTTCAATACTAGGTTTGCAATCCGCAGTTGGTTCCAAGAATTGGGTAACCCAACACGAAATAGGTCGAATGCAGCATACTGTTTCAATGTGCATCGAATGTCGAAGTAAACAAAGAAAACTTTTTTCAAATAACGCAAAGCAGTGGCGTCGACATAACGGTGTCTGAACCCAATTGTGAACTGTAACGTCGCGAAGTTTTGTTGAACTGCGATCTTCCTGTTGGCCGTGGCGTTTTTGCCCAATTCATGTGCGAAAACTGCTTGTTGATGTAGAGTAGCTTTCCGAATAGCTATTTTTTACTAATTCAAGCGAAATTCCTTCCCGCTCCCGTCACAAACTTGAATTTTTACCCACAGGGTAGCTCCTGGACCGAAAACTTTGTTTTTGCTCAAAATGAAGTTTTTTCATCACTAGGCGTGCTTTTAGGCCATTTGAAGCGAAAAAGTTTTGTTTCCCAAAGTTTTTGAAAAGAACGCTCTGGAACGTTTGTGTTCTATCTTGGAACACTGTTAGAGCACTGTTAAAACATCTGCCTAAAACGTGTTCACGTAGCCACACAACTTGGCGCAGTTTGCAAAGCGATCAGAAAAACTCGATTTTTTACACTGCACGAAGATGGTTTTTTCGTTTGCATATTCAACTGGCAGGCAGGCTTATATTTCACTGTCCACCGAAGCCCAAAAAACCATCTCTGTGCAGTGGAAAAAATCGAATTTTTCTGATTGCTCTGCAAATTCGCCAAGTTGTCGGCTACGTAAATACGTTCCAGATAAATGTTTCAACAGCGCTTTGGCAGTGTTCCAAGCTAAAACACTAGCATTCCAGTGCTCTTTTTGAACACTTTTTGGGTAAAAATGTTTTTGTTCCAAATGGTTTAAAAAGACGTTTGGTACTGAAAAAACTTCATTTTGAGCAAAATTTTGCCAGCTTACCCGCAAGGCAAAAACCATCTCTGTGTAGTGTCAAAAATTTGGCCATCCTACCTGTGCAAGCAACAATTTGTGATATCAAATCACCCATTTATCAGCTTCATTTACACATCATTGACAAACACTTTTTGCACATAAATTGGCTCCGAAACTTCATTATGTCGACGCCAGTGCTTTGCGTTATCTGAAAAGAGTTGTTTGTTTACTTCAATATTCGATGCACATTGAGGCAGTTTACTGTATTCGACTCTTTTCGTCGTGGGCCATGCAGTTCTTGAAAGCAATTGTAGTATCAAAACCTAGCATTGAAAGCTATAGGATAAGCAAAGGCGATCATTTGGAGACAGTTTGAGAGGAAGAGCGCTTTAGAAAACGGCTGGAGCTTTCAGGGAGCACGCGGAGCCACACGGAGCAAAGGTTCTGAAGCCAAATGGAGCAGCTCTAAAGTCAACTTAGTATTGAAACTTATAGGATAGCTCACGAAGACCATTTGGAACCACCTTCACCAAAACAGCGTTTTAGAAAACGGCTGGAGCCTTCAGGGAGCACGCGGAGCCATATGGAGCAGAGGTTCTGAAGCCGCATGGAGCAGCCCTGAAGCCAAACCAGTATTGAAAGTTATAAAATAGCCATCCAGGACCATTTGGAGCCATTCTCACCGGAAGAGTGCTTTAGAATACTGCTGGAGCTTTCAGGGAGCACGCGGAACCATATGGATCAGAAGTTTTGCAGCCAGATGGAGCATTATGAAGTCAGCCTAGCATTGAAAGCTATAGGGAAGCCAACAGGGATCACTTGGAGCCAGTCTGACTAGAAAAGCGCTTTAGAACCCTGATGGAGCCTTCAGAGAGCACGCAGAGCTCTACAGAGCACAGGTTCTGGAGCAGATGGACGAGTCATGGAGCCAAACTAGTATTGGAAGCTTTAGGGTAGCAGCAGGGACTATATGGAGTCAGTCTGACCGGAAGAGCGTCATCAACTTTTTTTCGTCGGGGGTAACCATTTCTTGGAACCAACCGTGGTTCCAAAACCTATCTTGCGATAGATATTTTTCCAAAAAGTTTAAAAAATTAAACCTTGCTATATGGCACTTAAACATTACAAATATCATTTTTTCAATTTTTTCTCCCATAGAACGGTTGCTGGGTTAAGGACAAATTGAAAGAAGTTCAGCCAATGACAATGACGGAAGAAGACGAAATTAATTTTTGAAATGCTGCCAAATGCCATATTTGTGAGAAAGAGCTTTAGGATGCCAAGGTAAGAGACCATTGTCACATAACAGGGAAGTTTAGAGGTGCAGCTTATAATGCATGCAATCTCAATCACAAATATTCAAAAACAGTCCCCGTTATAATGCACAATTTGTGAGGTTACGATAGTCATTTAATAATGCAAGAACTTAAAAACTTTGAAGGCACGATTACATGCATACCAAATAACATGGAAAAGTACCTGAGTTTTACATTTACTAACTTGAAGTTTATTGACAGCTTGCAATTTATGAATGCAAGTCTGGCGACTCTAGTTGAAAATCTGAAGACATCAGGAACATAAAATTTTAGGCATACTCCCAAAGAATGTAATGCTAAACAGCTGGACTTACTAATCAGGAAAGGAGTGTATCCCTACGATTATATGGACAGTTTTGAAAAGTTTAAGGAAACATCATTACCACCAAAAGCTGAATTTTATAGCATTTTGAATGACAAGGACATTTCTTACGATGACTTTGCTCATGCTCAGAAAGTGTGGCAAACTTTTAAGATTAAAACTATGGGACAATATCATGATTTATATTTGAAATCAGATGTGTTATTGCTGGCTGATGTGTTTGAAAATTTTCGAGACATATGTCAAAATGATTACAAACTTGATTCAGTACATTATTATAGTGCGCCTGGATTGGCTTTTGACGCGTTACTTAAAATGACTAATGTAAATCTTACATTGATTACATATCCTGACATGCATCTATTTATAGAGAAAGGCTTGAGAGATGGGATCAGCAAGATTTCTAATCGATATGCGAAAGCGAATAATAAATACAGGAAGAAATATGATCCTGAACAGTCCATTATATACATTTTATATCTTGACGCAAATAACCTCTATGGCTGGGCTATGTGCCAGTTATTACCAACTGGCGAATTCAA